>JAQZBX010055755.1:0-18345 GCA_029593785.1 Cabassous unicinctus | reverse complement strand
GGACGCCCAACCCTTTAAGCCACATCTGTCCCCCTGCTATATCTCTTAAGGTTGACCAAAGATACCTAGAGTTACAGTCATTTCCCATATAGGATGGTCTTATAATAAATCAGCCTTAGTTTATCACCAGCATTCTAAAAGCCAGACCTAGGGAGAAAAACTAGGTCTGGGGACACATGCATGGTTTCTAATATAGCGAATGTTTAGCCTACCCTGATTATCACAAAATTAGGACGAGAATATTCGCATTTAAAAATTTCTTAAGCAGCTCTGAAATTCATATACCTTCCCCAGATCTAGTTGAACTGGTTTTCTATTAACCTAATCTTAGTAATTTACTCTTTGTTCTTAGTTACTAGAAGGACAATAACCAGACCTTCCCAGTTCTACTCTGAGGACAGTCAGGAATAAGATAAAATCTCAGCAAAACCATTGCCAGGAGCACCTTATAACCCAGAAAATCTGTATCTTCCCTGGGATAAAGACTTTAAACTGGAACATCAAACAGGAGTTTTGCATAAGAAACTTGCCCACATCCCCCTTCAGGAGACCCTGTAAAAAAATTTGAGAGTCATCACCTACTTGGCAGGAATGCATCAGGAAGTTATCACTGGATCCTCAAACCCTATTCCTCCTATAAAAACCCTAGCCCCCTTCTCACTTTGAACTGGTTTGGGGAAGATTCCCCCAGTTCCTTGATTGTGTACTCACAATAAACCTCTTTCTCACTGAGACACTTGTATGGTGGTTAGGCTAATGTGTTAACTTGGCCAGGTAATTGTGCCCAGTTTTTGGTCAAGCAAGCACTGGGCTAATTGTAATACAAGGACGTTTCTGGGCTTTAGGCATCAGTGAGTTTACTGCATAGATGGCTGCTTACATCTACATCAAGCAGCGAGATTGCCATCAGCAATAAGTGATGCTTTATCCAGTCAGTTGAATGCCTTAAAAGGGAAATTGATTTCAGCATTTGGAGAGAATTTCCCAGCTCCACTTTGGACAGCCAATGTCTCCTGGAAACTCATCAAGTACCTTCATTGGACTTTCATCGGAGCCCCTGGTTTACAGCCTGCCTGCGGAACCTGGACTTGTGCATCCTCGAGGTTACATGAGAGACTCTTATAAAATCTCATACTATTTACAGATATCTCCTGTTGATTCTCTTTCCCTAGAGAACCCTGACTAATACAACTTGTTTTTCCTTTGTAGCATAGATTGGGCGGGCCTGTCTATTGGAAATAGCCACGCTTATGATAACATAATCTCCTGCCTACCTTGACTCTATTCACCATAGCCCTTTGCTCTGCACACTCAAGCTATACCTATACAGGCATTCTTGCTTTTTCTCTGATCCACAAGAGTGCTTCAATCTCCCACCACCTGAAACCCCACACTCAGCAAACCATTTAATAATATTTACCAGCACATCCCTGAATAAAACTAAAATGAAGGGGACTGTCTTTGGGAGTAGTACTATAGAGAAAACAATCCACTCCACCCTCAACCTTCTTTGGGAGAGAAAGATCTCAAGGCTTAGAGTGTGCATTAAAGAAGGGGCAGAATCTCTAGGTCCTTCTATGAAAGAGGAAGAAAAGCATATCAAGCTGCTTTGGACCTGAGGAGGGGCCTTGGAGCTATGAAATAATAGGGTCCAAGTTTTAAAGAAAATTTCTAAAACTTAGTCTTTTATGACTTCAGAATTTTATTTTTAAAAACTTATTTTTTAAAAAATGCCTAATTTGAAAATAAAAGCAGGTCATTTTGAACTTTGAGGTTTTTAAAATGACTTATAAAATATTTAAAACACATAAGTATGAGGTAGGTTAGTATGGTGAAAGAGGGAAAGCAGCTCGGCCGGCAGACCACATGGCTGTGAGACCCCGCCCGGAAACCTCCTGAAGGGAAGGCTGCCGGAAAGATCCCATAAGACCCTGGCCACAAGATCCCTTTCTGGGGTAAAGGGGAAGCCCCAGATACCTTCAAACAAAAGGCCTCACCATTGGCCCTCTGAGAGCTAACAGGTGGGGCAACCAATGAGAACAGCAAACAGTGGGGGCCCCTCCCCAATATTATGAAGGGGGAGGAGTAAGTCTTAAAAGGCCTAACCTGGGACCCCCACATGTGCGACTCATCCTGTAGCACGCCCACAGCCCATGTCTAGGACTGTGTACTCTTGTTTCTTAATAAACTCTTTACTCCCTTTCCTACCCTATGGTGTGTCCTTAAATTCTTTAATGCAACATAAGCCAAGAACCTAGAAGCCCAGAACTCAGAGCCTTCTGCCAACAAGAAGTCATAAATAATTTGAATTTTAAAGGATAAGATTAATATAACTTAATCCACTGTTCACTCCCCCAGTATACAATAATGTGGAACTCTGACTAAACTATAGGTAGTAGAAAACCACTGGAAGTGGCATGTAAGATTAATGTAGTGCTTTGGAAAGCTCAATCTGATAACCATAGTAGGTACTCAAGAAACTAGAGGTTTTCACACCAGGGTCTGGGTAATCTGTAGCAGTATCAACTTCAGAAAATATAGTAAAGGAAAAAAAGTTGGATGTGGTGATGGGCAAGAAAAAGAAAAGATAATTCCAAGGAATTGAACAAGTGTGACAGTATCAGTGACTGTGAATCCCACCTCCCATCCCCCACCTCAGAGCTTTTCCATTTCTTCACTGGCACCCCTCTTTTCCTCTAGATTCTTTCTCTTCCTTTCCAGGGTTGTGCAACCTGTGCTCTTACTCCCATTACTGTATCTTCTTGGAACACCTCTTTGCCCTTTATTATGTCTGTTGTCTGTTCTTCCAATTCTCTCTTTCCACCAGCTGCTTCAACTAGGCTACATCCGTCCAGTCTAAAAACCAAGCATCACACATATCTATTTCCCTTAGTCTTCCTGCTACACCAAGTGACTACTATCCTTCTTTCATTCTTTTCCTTTATGCCTAACTGCTCCAAAGACTAAACTATTCTTGCTGCCTCTACTTTTTCACCACTTTTTTGTCCTCCAAAATCCTTGCAGCTTGGTTTCTATTTTTAGTGTCACTGAAATTGCTTTTATCAAAACTATTCCCCACTTCAGTTTTTGTTTTTTTTTTTTTTTTTGTCTTCAATTTCCTTGATATCCCTGCAGCATTTGATGGTGTGTTGGCTATTCCCTTCTTGAAACTCTCCTTTTGGTTTTCCTAGGGTTTTTCCTAGGGGTTCTTTGGGTGCTATCGGTATCTTTCAATTTCTCAAATTGGGGCATTTGCTGAGGTTCAGTGCCACAGGACCAGTAATGGTCTCTAGCCTCAAGGTGCTACTTTCCCTCTGCACTTGGCTGCGTGACTATATTGTTTTATCAAAATCATTAAGAAAGGAAGGAAAGACACTTTCATCATCCTGGCATCCAGACCAACCCCACATTCTCAATAAAACATTGATATGAAAATACCATAAATTTTTTTTGTAGAGAACTTTCAAAAGCACTATTTGCTCTTTAAACAGCCTATGAGTAGCTCCCCTTTTACAGATTAGGAAACAAGGCTTCAGAAAAGTTTCAGTAGCTTGTCAAATTGTTGAACTCCAATCCCAGGCCCTTTCCTTGCCTCAAAGTTAGACGATTCCCTATGTGAGAATGCCAAGTATGTTTCACCTACTTCCTAAAGAAAGATGTTTAAGAAGCAGGCTGTTCTGAAGAGTGTTGTATTCTGGCAAGGATCATCTGTTCTCCACACCATACAGTAGTGGTTCTCACCTTTGCATCTGAATCATTTGAAGGCATTGGTTCTAGAGGTTTGGGGTGGGGCCCAAGAACATGCATTTCTAACCAATTTCCAGGCTGAATGCTGTTATGTTTTAGTTTGCTAAATGCTGCCCAAGCAAAATACCAGAAATGGGTTGGCTTTTTTAATGGGAATTTATTAGGGTAGAGGCTCACAGTTCTGAGGCCACAAAAATGTCCTAATCAAGGCATCATCTGAGATGCTGTCTCATGAAAGGTGATCCTGGACTCCTGCCAGGTGGTAAGGCAACATGGCAGCTGGTCTCTCCTCCTTCAGGCTCACATTCTCCTCAAGCTCAGCCGTGGCCGATCAGGCATATGGCTTGTCTCTCAGCCTTTAGGCTTGCTCCGCTGATTCCAGCCTCTGGTTGCTCTCTTAGCCTCTTGGGGTTTCTTTGTCTTTCTGCAGCTGCAGGCAATCCTGGAGTCCTCCCCCACATGACATGGAAAAATGGCAGCTTTCCTTTCTCTGTGTGTCTCTGCTTTTGGTCTTCAGTTTATATGACTCCAGTAAAAGGATTAGGACCCACCCTGGGTCCTGAAATCTAACCAAAGGTCCTCAACTGAAGCAATCTAATTAAAAATGACCTAATCAAAAGTTCTTTTAACTGAATCTAACCAAAATGTCCCACATATAATAGGCTTCCAGGTACAGGAATGGGTTAGCTTAAGAACATAATTTTCTAGGGTCCACAAAAGTCTCAATCCAGGACAGTCTGGTACCATACTTTCAGAACCAAATGCTTTACAGTAATACCGTACTTATTTTGTTAAGGGCTCAAAGACATCACCTTGTTAAACACAAGTATAAAATTTATATTCTAAAAATAAACTGCATTATAATAATAAAGTTCCTTGGAGTTATGATGTTGCTTCAGAGACTTCTGAAATATTTGAGAATATTATGTAAACTGGCTTCAGGTGAAATAATTTTCAGGCATTTACCTAAATTTTTTTTTCAGGTTAAGAATAACGTCAAGATTCCTACATACCATAGTGTAATTTTTAAGAACTTGAATCTGGAGTCAGACAGCTCTGTCACTTACAAGCTATGTGGCTGGGAAAGTTACTTATCTTCGATCCTGTTTCCTTGTCTTTAAAATAGGCCCTATTTATAAAATTGTTATTAAGGGTTAGGTTTGTAGAATTTTAGTCGGTTATTACTGAAATATTATTAGTTGTTATTAAAACTCAAAATAGTTAGCACTTTCAGCTTTTGAGCCTCCCTGAAATTTAGAAATATTCCAATGTGGTTGGTTGGTTGGTTGGTTGGTTTGCTACCGTTATTTAAGTAAAGAACTGAGAGCCATTGTTTTGCAAATCCTAATCTCCCAACCCACAGCTAATATCATACTCAACAGTAAAGATGGAAAGTTTTGCGAAAACCCTAAGATCAGGAACAAGACAAGGATGCCTACCGTCACCAGAGCGGCCAATTGTATTTGATCCAATAGCCTTCGACGCCCAAGGGTGGGGTAAGAGTGTTTCCCAGACCTTGAGCTTTGAAATGGGATAGAGAATAAGGTTGCCGGTATTGTCTTGGCAGGGCACTCACCTGCAGTGCGGCCAGCCCTACGATAAGGAGCATCTGCCGGACGTGCAGCTGCGTGACAAGGGAGTTGCGATCAGCAAGCCTGGGTGTTGGCGAGTTCGCGAACCTCCTTGCCAGCGCGGGGCTCTTGCTGCTGAGGGACACACCTGCCCATTACCGCTCTCTCATTGGCCAGACCCTGACATTGGCGTGTGGCGTCAGCGGCAGGGGCGTGCCTCTGACCGGAGAGCCCAGGAGGCACGGCCCTGGTGTGGTGACGTCAGCGAAGCCGTGTCCTGGGCTCGAGGGGAAGGTGTGCCGGGACTAGTTTGGGGCGCGGGCGGCGGGGCGGGGCCAAGGCGGCGGTGACGTCAGGGGCGGCGCGGCGCGGTTGGCGCCGGAGGAGGTAAGAGCGGCGACCGCCGACAGTCGGCGGCGTTACCTTGAGGCGGCGAGCTGTAGGGAGTATCTTCTACCTCGTTCAGTACCCGCACTGCAGATCATGTCCCTGAGGCGCAGTTTCTCGCGTCTTCTTCGGACGCAAGTGCCTTCCGTCCTGAAGAAATCAGTTCACTCTGTGGCTGTGATAGGAGCCCCGTTCTCACAGGGACAGGTGAGAACTGGGACCGCGTACGTTGTTGCAAGATCCCCGCTCCCCGGGTTCGAAGAGCACGTGGGGGAGGGGAGGGTGGGGAGAAACCGAGAGGGGACGAGCTGGCGGGTTTGCGCGATTGGGCACCCGGGCAGCACGTGGGACTTTATCCCCACTAGAAGAGGGGTTGCGGTGCACCCTGGATGGGATGCGGACAGCGAGCTAGCGGGTTTCTGCAGCCGCCTCAGAAAGAGCGAGAAAGTGGTGGGTCCAGCTTTGGTGATAAAGGGGAGGGAAGAAGGAAGAAGATTCCTTGCAGCGGTTGGAGGAGGGAAAATCGGGCAGATAACCGGTGGAAAACTGAAGAAGGGGCGATGAAAGAGCGACTGAGGATTTAAGGTTTCAGCGTCCATTCTCAGAGCATTGACTGAGAAGGAAATTGGCGCTGGTCTCTACAGCGGCGGGAGGACGGTTGGGGCTGTTTTGTTCTCTTGTGAATGAAAGAAATCTGCGGTCGTGGAGCTCTCACTGGTCGAGAAGCCCGGGCCCAAGCCACAACCAACCACATACCCACCAATCAGGCCATCTGTCTTGGCTTCTGCTTGTCCTTCCCACACCCACAACGAGTGGGTTTGGAGGTTGATTAGATTCCGATGATGGAGCTGTTTCCCACTCCTTCCTGGTGTCACCCCTTAACCAGCAAGAGTGTGATGAAATGACCATTTCTTAGAGATGGGAGTAATAGAAGGGCTGATGTTGGCTTTTACAGGTTTACAGAGGAATATGTTAGGAACTAAGTATAGTATAGCGGATTTCTGAATTTTTGTGAAGTAGTGTTTTTGTTGTTTGTTTCAATCAGCTTTCCTCACATCTAACTGTAATTTATGTGACAGAAAAGAAAAGGTGTGGAATATGGTCCAGCTGCAGTAAGAGAAGCTGGTTTGATGAAAAGGCTCTCTAATTTGGGTAAGTGACTAGATGTTAGATGTCTTTGAAGGGCTGATAACAGACCATTTCAGTCTTTATCTTTAATATCCAGGGATTGCACAGTACCAGCTGTGTACTTGGGGACAGTCTGCCATGCCTCGCATCCTTTGGATTCCATCTGCAGCTTAAGATCTACCAACGAGTCTTCATTGAAAGCCTGATTGCCATAAAGAGATTAGTGTGTGGAAGACAAAGGAGGAATAAGGCAGGGCTTGGAACAAGCTACTAGTGATTGCAAAGTAGTGCTAAGAATGCTAGCTGCGACTTAACTGCACAGCCAACCTTTCCCTCACCCTAAAATTCTGACTTTCCTAATTCAGTCATGAGGTGTTTATGATTCATCATTCTTACCAGTTTCCTCTTTTCAACTCCTCCATTTCCTCTCCAGGGTTCATAGCTTTATGTTACTGTAAGCAGGGCTTAGATCAGTGTATTATCAAATTTTCCTGATTATGAAAATCACTTGAGTTATGTGTTAAATATACAGATTCCTAGGCTTCTCCATGGAAGAGTAGTTAGTTGGGTCTGAGGTGGGATGCAAACGTGCATTTTCACAGGCCCCCCAGGTGTATCTGATAGAAGTAATTAATCAAGTAAATCTGACCCAAAGAAAAATGCCATGTATATATGCCTTTTTAAAAGAATAATTTTACACTGAAGATGACAATCTCTGGTAATCACTATTTTTAATACTGGGTAAACCTCTGCAACCCATCTGAGGGGCTGGGCCAGGCATTGGTCAAATATATACTGTATCTAGATTCTGCCTTAAGAGCCCTCTGACAAGAACCAGTTTCAGGCGCTCACACAAGACACATTTATAATACTCAGCTGAGGCTGCTGAATGAGGGGGGAGGGGCACATTTTGTAGCAGCTTCTCTTACTCATTCTTTGTAGACCTCCTTTCCTGTCACAACTCATGGTATTTTTCCACTCCAACTGAGGGAAGCCGTCCTCTTAAATTCTATTCCATCTACTTCTTTAAACTCCTAACCTGAAGTGATGGTGAAACCTCAGTTTATTTGAACTTTCCTTTCATTTTTTTCAAGTATTTTTACTTTTCCAATTTATATCCTTACCCTGTGGCTGGTTGGTGGCCCGGTATTACCAGCAGTCTGAAATAGAATCTCATTGGATATTAATAAGATTGTGGCTCTCAGCAGATTTCCAGCATGTGGTTTTGGCTAATCTCCAGGGATATGTTGGAGAAAAATACCAAGAGAAATTTCCATTGCTGTATTCCTAAACAGTACCAAAATAACATGTCCTTCCAGCATTTGCAAATAAGCAGCACAGGACAAATTTCAAGGGAGAGAAGGCTCATGTAAAAGTAATTTTCACAGATCCCTTTGTACCTTGCTTCTCTGATGTCACAGGCTGCCAAAGTTGCCATGGCATCATTTAAACTTCCTGTTTTCTTGAATGGATGTACTTGACTTAGTGTCTGGGCTTGTTTTTCCCTTTTCTTGGGCTTAGTAAGGACACTTAATGGTTCCCCTCTCATGTAATCATTATTTTACTATAGAGAGGACATAAGCGAAATGAAGAGGTATTGTCCTGGCAAGGCTCAGGAGCATTGTGTCTGTTCCTGATTCCGATTGGCTTTGATAGCCATGGTAATTTGTTTGCCCTTTTCTCTTCAGAAGTAGAGTGAGTGTTCTGTGACTAAAGATAGCTCTAAATTGAGATTAACACTTTGAGGTCTCTATCTTTGTAATTATAGTAACTTGACTCATCTGGGGTACTGAAAAGAGGTGACAGCCACTGGGACAGTTGTCTAAATGAACTTGTCACTGTGGCCAGGACAAGGGTCCTGGAGTCCAGAAAGCCAGTTGGGAGCTATTCTGGTTCTCCTCAACAAGGCTAGGGGCATTTATTCTTCATTTTCCGTTTGGTGCTCTGTCAGAATGCTTTGGTTGAGACCAGCTGAGACACAAGAATCTAGTCTGCCTTGGGAAAAACTGCTGATAGGGCCTGAAATAGTTGTCTAAGCATAAAGATCGGAGATGTGACAGCTGTTCATTTGGAACAGATTGATATGTGAGTTCTGGGATCTGAATTTGCATTCAGCTTTTGGTAGGGAATGTTAACCTACCATTACTGGCTTCTATCCTACCATTACTCTGAACCTACCTTGAGCAAGCTCACTGATTTGTCAGTCTTTAATTTGCTGCACCGCTGTGGCTCACCTTTGTCCACTTTATTCTTAAAATTTCTCTTCGATTAACCAAGAAACACACTCTCCTGCGTCTCTTATTTCCATCGACTGATTTATCCCAGCCACCTTTGTGGGATCTTCCTCTTTCTGACCCTTATATGTAGCTGTCCCCAGTGTTCTATCCCTAGCATTTTCTATAGAGGATGTCCCAAGTGACCAATCTCATCCATTCCTACCTAACTCTCACAACTTTCCTCCAGCCCTGACCTTCCTCTGTAGTACCATGTCTGTTCCTCCAATATTGTTCTAAGTAGCTTCATCTCACACTCACATATTTCATACTACCAACAGATGAATGAATAAACAAAATGTGGTATATACATACAATGGGATATTATTCAGCCTTAAAAAGGAATGAAGTTCTGATAGATGCTGCTACATTGATGAACCTTGAAAAATCATGCTGAGTGAAATAAGTCAGACACAAAAGGACATATTGTATGATTCTGCTTATATGAAATAGCTAGAATATGCAAATTTATAGAGACAAAATAGATTACAGGTTGGGGTTGGGGGAGAAAAGGAATGGGAGTTAATACATAATGGGGGGGCGGGTCTGGCTTAAATGGTTGGGCGTTCGTCTCCCATATGGAGGGACCTGGGTTCGATCCCCGGGACCTCCCGGTAAAATGAAAAAAAAAAAACAAACAAAATGGGTGCAGGGCTTCTATTTGGGGTGATGTAAAAGTTTTGGTAAAGGATTGTGATGAGGACAGAACAACTTCATGATTGTGATTAATCCCACTGAACTGTATGCTTAAGAGAAGGTTGAAATGAAAGTTTATGCTATATATGTTTCTACAGTTTAAAAAAAGAGACTAAAGAGATAATGACAATGAAATGTAATACACTGGGACTGGAGGAGAAAATGCCCAAAAGGATATTATTGATAGAGTTGAAACAAATGGAATATAGGCTCTATGCTTTACATTAATGTTAAATTTCTTGAACTTTCCAGCTGTACTTAATGAAGTAAAAAAAGTGATTATCCTTGTTCTTAGGAAATACATATGGAAGTATTAAGTGTTCAAGGAGCATGATGTATAAAACCTACTCTCAAATGCTTAGAAAATGGATAGAGTAATAGATAGAATGATCTAACAAATGTGGCAAATTGTTAAAAGTTGGTAAATCTGGGTATGTAGGTAGAGGGTATACTAGAGTTCCCTTACTGTTACTTGGATTATTTTGGTAACTGTCCTGAAAGTCTGAATTATTTCAAAATAAAAAGCAAAAGAAATGTGATATTATTAGCTATTTATTATTGCCCAGAATTGATTAAATTGTTTCTAATATTTTTTAATATATATATTTTTTACTAGAGAAGTTGTGAGCTTTCAAAACAATCATGTAGGATGTGCAGAATTCCCATATATCACCCCTCCACCAACAACTTACATTGTTGTGGAACATTTGTTACAGATTAGGAAAGAACATCATCAGACTATTACTACTAACTATGGTCCATAGCTTACATTTGGTATATTTTCTCCATACACCCTCTATTATTAACACCCCCTATTATTAACACCATGTATTAGTATTGTACATTGCTGTGGTTCATGAGAGAACACTCTCATATTTGTACTCTTAACCAGTCCATCTTCCACTATATAGTTCAGTGTTACACAATCCCATGCCTCGTACAGTCTAACCAAAGTGTACACTCAGTGGCAACAGAGTTGGGCAGTCATCACCTCAGTACATTTTTTAATGTTTTCCTTAGTCCAAAAGAAATCATCCCATACTCTCCTATTATTGACCCTTAGTGTTGATATAGTACCTTCTTTGACATTGATGCAAGAATATTACAATATTGCTGTTAACTATAGTCCATAAGTTACATTAATTGTATTTTTCTCATGCATCACCATGTTCTTACCACCTTGCAATAGTGACGTACATTTGTTCTAGTTCATAGAAGAACATTCTTGTATTTGTACTATGAACCACAATCCTCATCCTCCTCTGGGTTCACTATGTTATTCAGTCCCTAGATTATTCTCTAGCTTTCTTTCAATTAATATTTATGTCCCTAAATTTCCTCTTTCAGCCACAATCCCATTTATAAACCTGCCATGTTAGTTGTACTGACTATAATGTGTTACCATCAACTCTATCCATTTTTCCACTTTTACAGTCAAGCTAATTAAAAATTCTACATACATTAAGCATTTGTACGCCTTTTCAGCCATCATCGTATCTCCTAGTTACCAGTACTCTAGGTTTTAACTCCATGTGTTTGTTCATATTTAGTTCATCATATTAGTGAGACCATACAATATTTGTTCTTTTGTGTCCTTCTGTGTTTATTTTTATTTTTATTTATTTTTATTTTTTTTAAAGATTTATTTATTTTATTTTATTTATCCCCCCCTTGCTGCTTGTGCTGCTGTGTCCATTCGATGCGTGTCTTCTCTGTGTCTGCTTATCTCCCCCTTGCTGTGAGGTCTTGCCGCATCAGCCCACGGCGCTGCGCGAGCCGGCCTGCCCTCACAAGGAGGCGCCGGGAAGCGAACCTGGGGCCTCTCATATGGTAAACGGGTGCTCTATCCATTGCGCCACACCCCCCGCTTCCCTGTGTTTATTTTTTACTCAGCATAATGTCCTCAGGGTTCACCCGTGTTATCGTAGTGTCCCAATTTCATTTCTTTTTACAGCAGCATAGTATTCCATCATGTATGTACCACATTTTGTTTATCCATTCATAAGTTGGCCACTTGGATTGTTTCCATCTTTTGGCAATTGTGAATAATGCCGCTATGTACATCGGTGTGCAAATGTCTATGTCACTGTTTTCATTCTTCAGCACTTGTTTTCTTTTTTCTTTGCAAATAATGGCCATTCTATGACGTGTGAGATGACATCTCATTGTAGTTTTGATTTGCACATTTCTCTAATAGCTACTGATCCTTTCTTGTGTTTTTTTCACCATTTGTATTTCCTCCTTGGAGAAATGTCTGTTTTTTAATTAGATTGCTTGCTCTTTTATTGTAGAGTTGTATGATCTCTCTCTCTCTCTCTCTTTTTTAAAGATTTATTTTATTTATTTCTCCCCACCCCCTCGCTGTTTGTGCTCACTGTCTGTTCCGTTGTGAGCTTGTCTTCCTTTTAGGCACTGGGAACCGAACCTGGAGCCTCTCATGTGGAAGGGAGGCGCCTATGGCTTGAGCCACCTCCGCTTTGTTGTGTCTCTCATTATGACTCAGTGGGCAGCAGCAGCCCATCGAGTCAGCTCACTGTTTTGCTTGTCGTCTTTTGGCGGCACAGGGAACTGAACCCGGGACCTTCCGGTAGGTGGGAGCGCAATTGCTTGAACCACATCTGCTTCCCTGTATGATCTCTTTATATAGCATGGAAATCAAACCCTTATCAGATATGTGGTTTCCAGATATTTTCTCCCATGAGTGGGCTGCCTTTTCACCTTCTTGACAAAGTTCTTTGAAACCACAAAAGTGTTTATGTTTGAGGTGGTCCCATTTATCCATTTTTTCTTTCGTTGATTGTGCTTTTGGTGTAAGGTTACCATCAGGTCTTGAAGATGTTTCTCTACATTTTCTGCTAGGAGTTTTATGGTTCTAGCTTTTATATTTAGGTCTCTGATCCATTTTGGGTTAATTTTTGTGTAAGATGTGAGATAGGGGTCCTTTTTCTTTCTTTTGGATATGGATATACTCTTAGCATCATTTGTTGAATAGACTGTTCTGCCCCAGCTGGGTGGGCTTGACAGCTTTGTCAAAAATAACTTGACAACAGATGTGAGGGTCTGTTCCTAAACCATCAGTTTGGTTCCATTGGTCTATATGTCTATATTTATGCCAGTACCAGGCTGTTTTTACCACTGTAGCTAGATAATATGATTTAAAGTCTGGAAGTGAGAGTCCTCCAACTTCTTTCTTCCTTTTTAATATGTTTCTGGCTATTCGAAGTCCCTTACCCTTCCAAATAAATTTGATGATTGGGTTTTCCATATCTTTAAAAATGGCTGTTGGAATTTTTATCAGGATGGCCTTGAATCTGTATATCAGTTTGGGTAGAATTGACGTCTTAACGATATTTAGTATTCTAATCCATGGACACAGAATATTCTTCCATTTATTTAGGTCTTCTTTGGTTTCTTTTAGCAGTGCATTGTAGTTTTCTGAATACAAGTGTTTTATGTCCTAGGTTAAGTTTATTTCTAAATATTTGATTCTTTTAGTCACTATTTAAATGGAATTTTTTTTCCTGACTTCTTCCTCAGATTGCTCATTACTAGTGTATAGAAACCCTACTGATTTTTGCATATTAATCTTGTATCCTGCCACTCTGCTGGACTTGTTTATTACTCTAGTAGCTTTGTTGTAGATTTTTTCAGGATTTTCTAGGTAGAGGATCATATCATCTGCGAATAGCGAAAGTTTTACTTCTTCCTTTCCAATTTGGATGCCTTTTATTTCTTGCCTGATTGCTGTAGCTAGAACCTCTAGCACAGGGTTATTAACATTTTTTGTTCCACGGACCCTTTTGCCAGTCAGGTGAAAACAACAGACCCCTTACTAAATCCACACTATACTGTGTATTATTTAATAAATATATCACACCCACACCAACATGTCCCCACAAATTTTTTTTTAAAATTTAAATTCAAGCTCACGGACTCCTGGTTAAGAACTCCTGCTCTAGCACTATATTGAACAATAATGGTGACAGTGGGCATCCTTGTCTTGTTCCCAGTCTCAATGGGAAAGCTTTCAATCTTCTAATCATTTTTTCATTCAAGACCTTTAACGTGTGCTTGTGGTTTGTTGACGTTTTTGAAGAAATCAAGTTGTAAACCCTCATTACAAATTAAAAATGAGGTTCTTAAAATTTCAACTTGACCAGATATGAAACTATTTAAAACCTTTAAAGGTGTATTGGAAAAAAATAAAGATACCACATTTGTCTTTACCAGAAAGAGATGATTTTAGATAAAAGCAATAAAAACCCCATGCTGCATAGATAATACAGATAATTCTAGTTATTCAGTCAATGGGCAAAAGGCAAGCACTTAAGGTCTTCAACTCTTTTTTTTTTTTTTAAGATTTATTTTATTTATTTCTCCCCTTCCGCCCCCATTGTTTGCGCTTGCTGTCTGCTATCTGTGTCTGGTCATCTTTTTTTTTGGCTTTTACAGAGGGTATTTATTTGGGGTGAAAGCTTACAGTCGCAAGGCCCAAAGAGTCAAGGTACTGTAAGAGGTACTTTCTCACCAAAGTCATTTGCCAACTGTTGAACCAAGAAGGCAGGCGAACTCTGCCTGGTCTCTTGGGCCTTCTTCCTCTTAAGGCTCCATAGGCCTAGCTTCTTCCAGTCTCAGCTGTAGGCTGGCATAGAGCTCGTCTCTCAGGGTGTTCATCTTCTTTTTAAGAGGCACCAGGAACTGAACCTGGGACCTCTCATGTGAGAGGGAAGTGCCCAATTGCTTGAGCCACATCTGCTCCCTGCTTGTTGTCTCTCTCATTGTGTCTCCTCATTGTGTCATCTTGTTGCGTCAGCTTACTGCACCAGCCTGTTGCGTGTGGTAGGTGCGCGCCCAGCTGCTTGAGCCACATCCGCTTCCTAACTCCACTCTTTGGTTCATTTCTTATTGCTGGAATCTCATGTCCATTTCTTCTTCTTTTTTTTTTTTTTTTTTTTAATTTTTATTTTTTAGGAGGTACCAGGGATTGAACCCAGGATCTTGTACATGAGAAGCCGGAGCTCAACCACTGAGCTACATTCGCTCCCCAATGACAGTTTTTTTTTGTTCGTTTGTTTTTAGGAGGTACCAGGGATCAAACCTGGGACCTCGTATATGGGAAGCAGGCACTCAGTCACTTGAGATACATCTGCTCCCCTGATTTCTTCTTCTTTTTTTTAAAGATTTATTTTATTTATTTCCCTACCCCCACCCCATTGTTTGCATTCACTGTCTGCTCTCTGTGTCCGTTCATTGTGTGCTTGTCTTCTTTTTTAGGAGGCATTGGGAACTGAACCTGGGACACCCCCCATGTGGGAGGGAGGTACCCAACACTTGAGCCACCTCTGCTCCCCGCTTGTTGTGTTTCCTTGTTGTGTCTCTTCATTGCATCATCTCGTTGTGTCATCTTGTTCTTTCAGCTTGCTATCTTGCTTGTCTTCTTTAGGAGGCCCTGGGAACTGAACCCGGGACCTCCCATGTGGTAGGCGGGTGCCCAACTGCTTGAGCCACATCCACTTCTCCCCTATTTCTTCTTGTTGGATGGCTTAACCTGATAATGGTAGAGATGGTAAGCTGGCATATACTCGCCCCACCCTGTCCTGCCTCAGGAGGAGATGAATTCTCAGCTAGTTTTTCCACTGCTTTTCGCCCTCTGCCACCTTGTGGCTTAGGGTTTTCTTGTCGTCTGTGTCGGTAATTGAAGTTGTGGCAGTTACCATCGTTCAAATGGCTACTCACCTTAGCCTCATCGTCTTGATTTTCCTTATTCTCTTAACTGCCATCTTCTCTAGGCTGTCTTTGGTGAGTAGGGCCCCTGTGGCTGCATGGTCTGTAACCTTGATACACACTGTCTCACTGGTCTGCCTTGTTCTCCTGCACCCTGGTTGTCAGCACCCTCTGTCACTTCTCCGTGTCCAAAAGGGTTGGAATACTGTGGTCATTGCCTATAGGGCATCTGCATATAGTCAGATGGGAACTGTCACCTGCAGTAGGGCCAGCACTGTTGGGTCTGGCCTTTGGGAGCATACTCCGATCCCTCGTTCTTTTCCCCACTCTTACTATTCTGGTAATTCTGCTGGTAATTGTGTGGAGAACCCCTACCATGTGGATAAAGTTATAATCGCTACAGTCTGCTGCATATTTATTGCCTTGCACTTGAATTCCACCAAGGCCTGTAATATTTGCTGCCTCCACACCCTTTTCTCCTCAACATCAGACTTCTCAGTATCTCCATCTCCAACACTGCAAAGGTACTTCCTGGGGTTATTCCTCTTTGTGGCAGTCTGGTGTACAAATACATTTTCCTTGGTGTCATTCCTCTTGATGAAACCATATCCGTTTCTTACATTGAATCATTTTACTGTTCCCAAAACTGTTTTGATGGTCACAATGGTCTTTTTGTCTCTACCGGTGCACCTCCCTCAAAATAGGTTGCTTCAGCAGAAAATATTCTCAAATCTATCTGATCATGCCAACATTCCATCCTATTTCCCTACACCTGGTTCCTCTCTAAAAAAGAAAAACCTCTTTCGTCTAACCCTTGAGATGCTTGCTAACCTTATTTATGGTCAGAGCGTTCTCCCTATTGCAATAGTCTTCTCTTTCTTTTGCAAAAGTCCCTTTCTCCCTTTCTAGTAATCATTTTGAATAAAGTCTTCCCTTACCAAGTATGGATTTGGGATTTTTTAAATTTTCTTTTTTTTTTTTTTAATTAAAATTTTTTTTTTGGGGTACCGGGGCCGGGAATTGAACTCTGGACCTTGTTTGTGGGAAGCTGGCGCTCAACCAGTGAGCCACATTGGCTCCCTGGATTTGTTTATTTGACAAAGGAAAACAGGGCAAAGAATCATAGTTTTATTATGTGACTTCATTCACATCTGGATCCATGGCATTTTCCCAGATAACTATTTCCTTCCTCTCAAAATGACCTGCTATTGAGAAGCTACTTGGTTTCCTAGATTTTTAAGAATATATAACTCAAATAAGAACTGTCATATATCCTATATCTCTCTTATTTTTTTGACGTTTGCAATAAATTGGAAAATTTATTCAAGCTAAATGCTTGTAGGTGATAGTGGCCCCCTTTTGAGACTTAAACCAGGAAGTTGACTGCTTCCTTCAAGTAAATGCTGACCTTTAGTTACTTTAGACAGATGCTGCATTATTCCTTTATTATCCATAGCACAATTCAGAGGCTCAGGACCTAAGGGATTACTATGGCTGGTTTAAATAATTTAATACCTGAATAAATTTACTTGTCCTTCCCTATTAATCACCAAATTCTCTTGGTATTGAGTGTGTATTAATATAACGAGTGTGATAGTCCTTAGATTTAAAGAGAAAAAAAAAATCTTCCCTGTGTCCCACCCATCCCTCCACAGAGAACCAATGAATAGGAAAAGAAGTAGAAAACTCCTTTTGTGTGACCCAAGAATTGAGTTGTAACAGGGTGTGGTGGTGTGGTTAGGACTTTCAGAGTTTTGGTGTTTTAAGATTTAATTGGCCTTGCCTTTCTATTTCAGAGGGAATGTAGAAAATTTGAGATATATGTGAGAGCTGGGCTCTTCAGGAGCCATTTCAGTGAGAAATTTGGAGGCCTATATTTGTTGGCTACTTCTCACCAAAAACTCTGCTTTTGTCAAACTGACGTAGTAATATTACAAACAGGTTTTGGGAAGTCTTAGGTTACATCATCATTTTCACGGAAAGGAAGAGGGAAAAAAAACAATGGGTAGGGTGTGGAGAAATACCACAGAGTTGCCTCATCTAGTTGAGCTTACCCTGTACTGCTTAGCAGATGCTACCTTGTTTCCTCCTCCTAACAGCTGTGAGGTAGGACAGGCTTAGAGACTGAATTTGGTTAAAGACCTTGACTCTTCCAGGAAGTCAGGGGCCCAAAAGCAGGGATTCTTTCCTTTGTATTTAGTGTGGCGCTTGGCCCACTGTGTCTCTCTGGTGTGTACCCTGTGTTATCAGCTCAGAATAGTATGGAATGCAGTCTGTCTGGTTTGAGGTTCCTTCTGCAGACTCACCAGGATGCTACTGTAGCCCAGGGTCTGGGGCAGAGAACTATACATCAGTACTGGTAACTGGCAAAGCTGTAGCACCAACCTCATGAGTCTCCTTTAAATCCTTTCTGAAACAAGGTAGAATGTAAAGAATAATTGAACAAAAATCACACATTTTATAGAGCAGCACTTTATCTGAAAGGATGTTGCCATCTCTTCTGTGGTTAGGTATTGGAATAGCTTGAAGTTTTGTCAACATGTGAACAGATCTTTTGTTTTCAGATGCTCAATACAACAGTCTTGTTCTGAATGAGGGAAAATGTTGCTGTGATTTAGGAACCAGAGACACCTCCCTCTTACTCCACCCCTGCCTGTGCTGGGACCAGGCTGCTAAGGTGCTGTCAGCTGACAGTCTGTCCAAGAAAGGCTGAGCTGGTTCACTGTGTTCATGCTTAGAGGGCTGGCAAGAATTTGGTTCAGAGGAGTACATATTACTAAGCCCATCTTCAGAAGATGATACCCTCTGGTCTCCTTTGG
>JAQZBX010055754.1:0-18340 GCA_029593785.1 Cabassous unicinctus | reverse complement strand
CCGTGCCTGGGGGGTGGGCGTGCGTTCTGAACCCAGGAGAGGGGAAGGGTTCACTCCTCTGCTCTCCCCCATGCGGCACAGGGTGGCTGAGCACCCATGTCCCATCGTGCAGTGTGTGCACACCTCGGTCTAGAGCAGTGCTTCTCAAAGTGGGGTCCCCAGACACAGCAGCATCCCCTGTGAGCTAGTTAGAGATGCAGATATTTGGCCCCACCCCAGACCCACAGAATCGGAAACTCGGTTTTAACAAGGCCTCCCGGTGGCTCTGATGCAGGCACTTCAGCCCCACCGTGTGGGACCTCAGCATCTAGGCAGCGGGGTCACCCAGACGTCACCCAGGGTTGGTCCACCCCAAGTAACAAGTGCAGCCAGGAAGCCTTGAATGTAAATTGAATTCTTAAAAAATGATTCTTATTTTCATTGCAATGACACTAGCTGAGCATTTAAAGAAACCTCATAGGGACTCATTCCATCAGGCAAAGGATCTTCTACAAAGAGAAAAACACCTCCTTTTCCTGCTCCCCCCAAGTGTTCTATAGAGTCTCTTAGGCCAGATTGTCTACCTCTCCATGACTCACTCAAGTACACAGCATGCCAAGAGTAGAACAGCTACTCTGAATCGTGTTGAGGGCCCAGTGGGACGCGTGGAGGCCAGCCTGGTGTTTGGGGAAGCCAGGAGAGCCACGGCAGGATAAACAGAGCTACTTGCCCACCTTATCGGGCACCTGGAGAGGTAGCAGCAGCTGGGCATGGGTGGTTTCTGGGGCTCCGTCAAACATTCACATTCCAGGTTTCTCTGAAAAGGACTGGAATGACTAATTAGGAAATCAAGACGTAGAGACACGAAACGTGCAGACGATGCATGGATAAGAGATTAAACCCTGGACCACGGTGTCAGATAGGGAGCCCATTTGGAGAGCGTCAGCTCCTGCAGTGCGAGGTCAGACGGGGCATCTCGACCTGCCGCCGAAGGCCAGCCTGTGGGGTGGCAGGGACGTGGCAGGCTCCTGAGCTTCACAGGCGCCTGAACGGCTTCCAGAATGACTTCAGCTGGAGCCAGCGCATCCCCTCTGGCTCCCCTGCCTGTGGCTCACGCACAGTTCAGACCTCACAGAGGCAGGAGGCGAGAATCATCTTCTGTGCTTCTTGCACCAAGAACCTGAGATTCTTGGAGGTTAACCCAGTACTCATCCGGGGGAAGAAGGAAAGGTAGCAGGTGCTAGATAGAGGTGAGGCGAGGAGGGATGAGGTGAGGGGCCTGATGGTTCAGGCAGGAGAGGGTGGGGGTCTGGGCAGCAGGTTTTTCCTGAGCTCAAGCTCTCAGTGATCATTGCATTGGGTCTCCTAGCAAAGTACTACCTGCCCCAAATCTCTCTCCTGCCCCCTGTCATGGCACACATCCCCAGCCACCCCTCTGTGGGTCTGGAAAGCTTTCCAGGTGGTTCCCTTAGAGAAACAGAGGGGGTCCTGGGGCCCTGGTACAGTCCTCTCCTCTGAGTTCACGGGCCTCAGCCTGAGCAGAATAAACCTGCCATTCGAGGGCTCCTAGGCTTTGGGGCTGGCTCCTGGCTCCCCAGGGGAAGAGCCCAGGGCCTGGGATCAGACACATGCCTGGAGCGAATCGCGGGAGCCCGTGGCCTGTCAGCCTCACGCTTGGCCCTCACACTGTCCACAAAGGCTGGGCGGCCATGGGCTTTAGACGTGGCGTCCGACTGACCTGAGGTTGGGCCCACCTCACTCCACCATCTCGTTCTGTGTGCTGGAAGGAGGCAACGCAGGAAAGTAAATTCTCCGGGGAGGAGCTGGGTTCCCATACGCCCTTCTCACCCCTCCAGCTCCCTAAGCTCATGGCGGGCAGTGGCGTTTGGCCTGGGGAGAAGCTCAGCATGCAGAACGGCAAATGGGCTCTCAGGGTGCCTCCTCCCAGAACGACGCTGTGTGGGCTCCTGGTTCTAGGAGCTGGCAGGACAGGAGGGTACCCCGGGGTGTGGTGCATCTCCCGCCTGCCCCAAGCTGCACGTCTGCCTCCTTGCCAGCACTTCTGGAGTGCCGTCCCTGACCCTCGCCAAGTGGGCAGGCCTCATCCCTGCACCCTGCCCTGGGCCCAGCTCCCCATCCTGCTCAGGTGCTGTGTCCGGTGACATGGAGGTGGGGCAGACTCTGGCTCACGCCCCCCGCCCCACTCCCCCAAGGCACTCTGGGGCATCCTTGGGCAGTAAAAGGCTCTGTCCTGTTGGAACTCATGTCCTCTTCAGCATGCAGTGGGGCGGGCGTGCAGGGGTGTGGCTCAGTCCAAATCCTCCTGCCCTCCATCCTGCATGGCAGTGCCCAGCCTGGGAAGCAGATGGTTCAGGCCCATTGCTGGGGGGCTGGGAGGGGGTCCTTAACCCCCACACTTCTCCCCGCTCCAGCACACCTGCTTGGCTGTTAAAGCTGTACAGTTTTCAAATAGTCATCTAGAACTTTCCCCTCTGCAGCCCAGGGGTGTCCTTAGGTGCCACTTAGCTTCTCTGCACCCGTCCTCATCTCTAAGGTGGGGCTGAGGTTACCCCCACCAGGGAACTTGTAGGGGCCCCACATATGCGGACCGTGGGAGCCTGTCTGGCACGCATAGCAGCATATTGGCCCAATGCTCAATGCCCAGGCTCATCCCTGAGGGTGATAGGACAGAGGTGACTTTGGCAGAGGCGTTTATTGGGATACCTCCAAGAAGAAAGGGGCCATTCCAATGAAAGTGTCCCCCTTGAGCTTCTGTCAAGGCATCTATTGAACTGAACTTGAGTGCAGTTAACTGGGATGGCCCAGAGGCAGTTTGAGATGGGCAAAGAATTTTCCTGGCTGGATTTTTCCTAAAGCTCAGGGAGAAGCTGAACTGGTTCGGCGTCTCCTGGCCTGTGCATCCTGCCCAGCCGGCCCAACCTCCCAGCCTCTGCTGGGGTGAGGGGCAGCCAAACCAGTTTGGGAAACAGCCGAGGTTCCCCAGAGTTCAGTTCCCAGGGTGAGTTCACACGCCTGGAAGACTCCCTGCCCCTGCCAGCACAGGCTGCCCTTGGGGAGGGGGGTGGGAGCCTGCAAAGAGCTCTGCTGGGGCGGGAGAGAAAAGCCTTAGAGGCCCTCTCTTGGCCAGGCCGGACCACAAGGCCTGCCATGCACAGAGAAGACAGGGCTTGGCGGGGTGGCCGCAGGAGCCTCGGTGGGGGCGGACAGAGGTGGAGAGGGACACGGTCACTCACAAGCCAAAGGGTCAGCAGACAATTCCTCCTCGTTTTGAATTTCTTACCCACACAGAGCAGGGAGCAGAGTGTGGGAATGAACTAGAAAGCCAGAAGCAGTTGAAACTCAGATTAGTGTGCTGCTATGGTAGTGGAGTGATATAACCATTTTGTAGGGAGTGAGATCTCCCCCCCTCCCCCCCGCCAAGGAAAAGCTCTCTGGTTTTATTATGTTCTAGGGGTCAGCTGTCAGGGCCCCAAAGTTCCCCCTACAGCACCGTGACCAGAGACCAGTCCTTAGCTCTAGGCAGCCCCCACAGCTGAGGATACAGAGTCTCCTCCCCCCAGGTTCCCATCGTCCTGGGGGCCCCACACACCATCCAGCTGTGTGACCTCAGCAAATCCATTCCCCTCTAGGCTTGGGGCGACATCAGATCTCGGAGCTCCTTCCTCCCACCCCCCACTTTTTTGGGGGGAGGTCCCCCTTCTGTGTGAGGACAAGCAGCTCATCCCCACAGGGCCTGCAAGGACATAAAGGGTCAAGGAGATCGTGATGCAGCCCCACCGTGAGACCGGCTCACGGGGCCACAGACTTCAGAGCGCACAGAGAGGGAGAGGAGGTTGCCTGCGGTCACACAGGAAGTCAGAAGCAGGCAGGGCGAGACGCTGGGACGGCGGGCGCATCGCGGCAGTAGGTGGGCGGGATGAGCCTGGGTTCAGTTGAGTGGTGTCCTGGACCTGAGGGATAAAAGGTTTTGAATCCCAATGCTGATATTGTTTAAATTGCCTCATTTTGGGCCTCTATTCCCCTTCCACAAATAAAGGTCGTCTCGTCCCAGGCTGGCTGCCTCACTGAGGCTTTGTGAGGCGCTGGCAGCTGGGAGAATGGAATGGCCGTCCACTCAGCCTCACGCGAGGTCCCATCAGGTCCGTACCTCCCGTAGCAGGCTGAGCAGGGTTGAAATGACCGCCCGTTCTGCAGACGTGCACATGGGGCCCCCCACCCCCGGTTAAAGGGCTGCACTGGAGCTACCGCCTATCCCCTGGGCCAAGCAGCCACTGACCCTGGCCCAGCAGCTGCCTCTAGTTTCTCTGTGGTCACATGCTTCCTGTGTTGTTCTCTCCTGGGAGGAGAGGACCAGTGGAGGAAGGGTGCTTTTTCCATTTCCGGGGCCACCCGAGCAGCAGTGGGCCTGCTGGGGAGCGCAGGCAGGAAAGCTGGTCCCAGGAGCCCCAGCAGCGGTGCCAGACGGGACAGCAGCTCCCTGGGTGGTCTGTTTCTGTGAGGTCATGGGTCAGAATGTCCATTCTGCCTGGGAGGAAAGGGCAGGAGTCCTGGGTGGACACCAGCCAGGGGCTGAGGGTCTGCCTGCCGCCCCAGGCCTCCCTTACTGGAGGCCAGAGGAAAGGCCCTTTGCCAGCCACACTACTGGCCCAGAGTTAGGAGAACGGCTGCAACGTCTGGGAGGAGGAAGAGGGGTGGGGAGAGGCAGGGGTGGCCTGGGCCCCAGGGGACCCTGGGGGCGAGGCTCTGTGGGACAGATGGCAGGACCTTAACGTGGGCAACAACCCTGAACAGGGCTGTGCTCGGTCACCTCTTAAATTACACTAATTGTCTTTTCTGTCAACGCTTACCTGGTCGTCTGCGTTACCGGCATGGCCCACTGATGCTGAGCCTGGCAAGAAATGGGTGGCAGCCTGGCTTGGTTGGAAGTTCTCTGACGGCCATCCAGAGCTTGGACACCTGCGATCGGATTCCACTGGGGCCCAGTTCCTGCTCCCAGGGCTTGGTATCTGCTGACAGGTTACCAGTTGGACCCGATCATCAGAGTCTAGGCACAGTGTGCCGTGTCCGCCTGTCTGTCTCCCCTGCCTGTCCATGTGCTGGGTTATTTTTAGCCATGATTCATTTCAGTCCGTTAGTCACGTATTGGCTGCAGAGCAGGAGCAGAACACCGTGCCGGCTGCTGGGGTTACAGAAGTGGATCCGATCCCTCCCCGGGGCCCCCGGCTCACACTCCCGGGAGCGCCACCTCATTTCCCACCCCCCACCCCCGCCCCATGCATTCCCCTCTCTCCCTAGCCTCTGCCATCCACCAGGCCCTGTGCGGCCTCCGGGCACGCAGATCTGAAGTGAGGAAAAGAGGTGATCCAGAATTGCCTCTGCAGAATAACTCCTCTGGCCGTCTGGTGGAGCGTGGGTTGGCAGGAGGCAGGTTTGGAGACTGAGAGAAGTGATAGGAAGCTCTTATCATTCAGGGGGAGCCGGCAGGAGCTGCGGTAAGGTGATGGGAGTAGGGAGGGAGCCAAGGGGGACGTGCAGGCCAGCTTCCTGAGGGGCCTTCCAGCTGCCCGTAGATATGGGAGCAGGAATTCAGGGCGAGGCCCAGGCAGGGGGCTTCCTTCTCCAGGTGGGGCCGCTTAGAAAGGAGGTGGCAAGGGGAGGTGCCCACAGCGCAGGTGTCTGGTTCTTCTGCCCACACCCACCTGGCCAGCCCCTCGCTGCCTGTGCCCAGACTTCCTCGCCAGTCAGTGGGACCACTCACGCTTCCTTGGCCATTTCAGAGTGTCTCGGGTGGGTGTATTATGCTAATATTGGGTATGGAAGCTTTTGGAAATATCTGATTAGTATTTTTATTTGAGTAGTGAACTGCACTTGGCACCCTCCGGGAGCACTTTCTGCTTGGCTCTGCCCACTCTTCCTCCCTTACTCGCGTGGTTTGAGGGCTAGAGGCCTCTGCTTCCAGAAGATTCCTCCTCTGCCTGCCAGGCCTCTTCCTGGGTACCTGGAGTCCTGCCCCACCCCCTGAGGTCTCCCAGGTCTTGGGAGCCCCTTCCCACATTGAGCTCACAGCTCCCCACACACCCCGGGTCCTACTGGGACCTCAAGCCTCTGACTCTGTCCCCAGGAGACCCCCACAGCAGCCGTGCGTGCACAGCTCTCTCTTGCACGCACACACTCACGCTCACACGGTTCCTCTGTTCTCCAGCAGCCTTTTAGCCCTAAGACGTTCTTTGATATTTAATAGGCCTTTGTTTCATTTTGCGTGGTGCTTCCCCAGGCTGCAGAGCGCTCCCTCGCTATTTCTCCTGCTCGGCCCTTGCCCCCAGGCCATTGGACCCTCCTCTCCAGACTGCCTTTCATCCCCCCAGCCTCCCAACCCTCCCTGATTCCCCCATCTTACTGGAAACGGGCATCCCAGGCCTCTCCCTGCCTAAGACACTGCACCCCTCCCTTTTTCCCGCTGGCCACAACAGCTGCCTCCCATTTCTTCCTCCCTTTGCCTGCACCCCATGAGCTTGTCCAGTCTCTTCGATGCTCCCAATTCCCAGACCCCAGCCTCTGCCTCCGCTGCACTCCCCCCACCCCAGAGTCTGCTAACAAAAGCAGGCTCCTCAGTCTCCTGCCTGTTCCAGGGATTGTCTGGGGACTGCAGGCTGCACCCTCCCTACCTGGCGCCTCAGCAAGTCACGAATCATCTTCTCACTCGGCAGCATCTAGGGGCGGCCGGCCTCTGCCATCCACCGCCCCCAAGACCAGCAGCCTGGCGCTAATTCATTTGGCCAGCGGTCCCCAGGCACCCGCTCTGCAGGGGAGCTAGGGCAGTGCCCGTCCCTGCCCCTGGGGAGTGCACACTGGGGTGAGCCAGGCCCCAGGGCTCCCCGCTCCTTGGCGACTGTCACATCTGGTTTTTATTTCCCTTTCCTAAAGGGCACTGTGGGGAGTGGGGGGACACCATGGGCAGAGGTGCTAGAAAGATCTCGGGGAGCAGATGTCCTCAGTGTCCCCACCCCGGACCTTCTTCCCGCAGCCCTCCTGATTCTGAGACCTTGGTGAGTTGTCCCCCATTTCTATTCCAGGTTCACGCTGCCTTCGCCCCAGAAATCTGTGAGTAGTGGGTGCACCTGTTGTCGTTCCCGCCGTTGTTTTAGGTCCCACTTGGGAGGGAAAGTGTGCTGCCCGTCACACCATGGCGTTCCATCGACTGTCAGGCGTGCACCCATGTCAACCGCCTCGGTGTGCTTGAGTGCCGCTGCAAAGGTGGTAGGAGAGCCGAAGGGGGCAGGCAGAGGGAGGGGTGGGGTAAGAGGCGTCCTTTGGAAGGCTTCGCTTCCCAGCCTGCTGTAACAAAGCCCCACAGCTTGGTGGCTTGAACAGCAGAACTGTATTGTCTCGGGGTTCTGGAGGCCGCAAGTCCAAAATCCAGGTGTCGGCAGGGCCAGGCTTTCTCGGAAACCCGTAGGGGGGAGCCTGCCTCGCCTCTTCCAGCTCCTGGCGGCTTACTGACCATCCTTGGCGACCCTCAGCCGACGGCCCTTCGAGCTCTGTCTTCATTGCCATATGACCTTTCACCCCGTCTGACTCTGTGTCCTCTTATAAGACGCCAGTCATGTTGCCTTAGGGCTCACCCTAATCAGCTTCATCTTAACTAATCGCCTCTGCACAGGCCCTGTTTCCAAATAAGGTCACTCACGTTCATGGGATCTGAGGTTAGGGCTTGAGCGTGTCTTTTTGTGGGACTGAGTTCAACCTACTGCAGAGTCCAGCTGCCAGGGTTTGAATTCCGGCTCCCACATCTCCCTGCTGTGTGACCCTGGGCTAGTTGCTTGACCTCTCTCCGCCATTTTTCTTATCTGTGAGAGGGACATGATGACAATGCCTCATCAGGCTGGTGGCAGAGCTAAGTGAGACTGTAATGCCTATACAGCGTGTGGCCCCGTGGCCGGCGCGTGGTACTGGCTGCTGTTGTCGTTAACACACTGGACTGGGGTGGCATCTCTCCATAGTCACCTTCCTACCCCCAAACCCAGGGCAGACACGAGTCTTAATCACTTCTGCACCCTCAGCGCTGAGCATGGGGCCTGGCTTGGGGTGGCTGCTAGTATATGATCATGGTCGTTGAAGTCCGTGGCCGATCTGGAGTGAGAACCCTGGTGTCCCTCGTGGCTTCCTGGAGAAGCCAGAAGGACAAGTGCAACCAACAGGAGCACTGGCAGTCATGCCTCCTCTTGGGCTGGAGTCCTCCCTTCCACTGAACCCTCAGGGCCACCGCTGCTCTATGGACAGGTCATCTGGGCCCTGGCTGTAAGCGTGTAGATGCCAGGGGTCTGGACGGTGCCAACCAAGCTGGCGTGGGCCTGGGGCTCAGGCTCTTCTGGATGCTAAGGAATCTGGACCCTTGATTGATTCAAGATGGCTGGTGAGGGGCTGAGGATCCTCCCTCTGCCCACTCGGCTGGGAGAGGCTGCGGGGGACCCTAGGAAAGCCGAAACACCTTCTTCCAGAGCCGCAGATGCCTTCCACTGGCTGAAGCAGACGGAGAAGAGCTAGCTGCCAGGGAAGGAGGAATTGATTACTGTTTCCCGTGTCTTGCTTAGGCAGAGCAGCGCGTGACGTGGCCCCCGCTCTGCCTGCTTGCTGGGAAGGGAAGGTGGGAGGGAGAGCCCCCCTGTAAAGCCTGTGGCCAAATGGGCAAACAGGCCAGTCATCCACCTGGGGCCTACCAGCACTGCGTCCCCAGCCCCGTCTGCCCTCTGTCCTGTGGTCAGACGTGGACCAAGAGGTGCAGAAAAGCCCCCTTTGGGGGGCTGCATTGAATGAATGGTGAAAAGCCTAGGTAGCAAAGGTGAGCATGGATTGGAGTGGGGGGAGCTCTGAAGCCACTCAGAAGGGCATGGGGAGGGCCCTGTGAGTTCATTTAGACAGGCCGGGTTGTGTGTGCTCACGTGTGTTTTGTGCTGAGAAGTCTTGGGCGTGTTTGGAAATCTGGGCTGAGGCTCTAGAGTTGGCGCTTGGGGTGAGAGGCTGTCCCCCATGGCCACCCCACACCGAGCTAGTGAGGACCCCAGATTCCTGGGTGCCCCCGCCTGTAGCCCAGCTTAGCGCCAACTTACTGCAGTGGCCCTGCTTTGGGTGAAGGAGTGGGGGAGGTCTCTCCAGGAGCCACCCACCAGGCATAGCACCAGAGAGATGAGTCTGCAGCTGGGTGTTCCCTGCGTCCCTCTTTCCCAAGGCAGGCCAGGGCCTCTAGGACCCCTCCCCCCCAGAATGGCAGGGGGTGCTGGCATTGCCCCCATCAGCCTCCCGCCAGCAGCTCAGCAAGCCTCACCTGTCCCGGGAACTCCCTGCCTCCCTGGCTGTGTGCTGAGGTCCTGCTCCCGGGGCCTTCCCTGCTTCCTGATGTTTGGCAAGCAGAAGCACCCCTACCCCCCACCCCGAGTCGGCACACCAAATTAGGAGAGGTCCAAGGAGGATGAGGACACACGGGGATGAGTTTCTTCTCCCTGCCACCCTGAAAGGCTTTGGAAGGTCTCGCCTCCAGACCCCACAGCCCCTTGGAGGGTGGCCGCCGGGTCCTGGTGGCGTTTGTTGGCTGTCGCGAAGGTGATTTGTACACAGTGCTCCAGCTGCAGGAGGGGGTGGGAGAGGACAGGGCAGGGCCTGCGTGGCTTCCCTTCGCCTCTGTAGAGGGGCAGGGGCGTGAGCGTGCTCTGCCAGGGCCAAGTGAGCTGCTGTGTGCACATGCTGTCGGGAACGGGGACACAGAGTATATGTGCTATTTTGATTTGAGGGGGGGTTGTTTGGGGGGCTGCCTGCATGGCAGGAGGAGAGCAGCAGGCCATTGGCAACAGTAGAAGGGGCTCAGGAGGGGCTGCCGGTGAGGACTGGGCTGGCGTCTCCTCCTGAACATGCCTCCCAGGGCACACTCTGCACCACGCCAGGCACTCCCATCCTGGTATCCCCCCAAGCCGCAGGCTCTGGGCTCCCTGGTCCCTCTTAGGGCACCACCCCGGCAAGTACAGACCAGAGACACCCAGGCCCAGAGAGGCGGGCAGGCTGCGCCTTTCCCCACAGAACGCAGTCCCCCTACAATCACAGCTGTGCTGTCCTCCTGTCCGTCCTTGGATAAACCCTGTCTGCCTTTGTCTGTCTGTCCATCCGGCTGGCTCTTGGGCGGTGCCCAGGCTCCCTCTTTGGCTGCAAATTCCTCGTGTTGTCATTCACCGGCACCTGCCTCAGCAGGACTTGTCTTGGTTGACACCGTGATGAGAACATGCCGTGCGTCTGTCTGCAGCGTATAGGGCCAGGCACCACCAGCATGCCTCTGTGCCAGCCGGTCGTGTGGGCCGAGGTGGGGAGAGAGGGGCGGTGCCGCCTCGTCGCCTCCCCCCTCTGGGTACGATCGCGGCTTTCCTGGCATCTCGGCTTTGTGTCAGCTGCCTGGCGGACATAGTGCATTTACGCACGCATCCCAGACCCCCCCTGCAGCCAGGCCCTGCTGCAACAAGCCTTCCTTTATCCCCTTTGCAAAAACCACTCCACCAGTAATAGGAAAACCAGGGCTGTCCTTGACCGAGGAGGAGACGGCCCTGTGACATTGAAGCAGAGCTCTGAATCCCGCCGTGGTGCCCCCGACCCCAGGCAGAGCGGGCTGGCTGGCAGCGGGCGGCACCATCTGCAGCCGTCCTTTGTGCTGGCAGCCAAGCAGTCCCTCCGTCACTGCGCGCTCCGGCGTCCCCGTGCTTGGCGTGCAAATGAGCTTTCCAGATGCCCAGTGCCCCCCGCACAAGAAGTGGTAGCTAGGGGCCCTGGAGAAGAATAGGGCAATCTGGAAATTCATTTTCTGTTTGTTGCTGGTGCCGTGAATGGGCCGCCTCCCCCTCCAGCGGCGGCAGATGTGTGCCGGGCGCCCACTCCGGGGGCATTTTGCCAGTTTCTGGGAAGACGCACACCAGGGTGGGAGCTTCTCCTCTCCTGCGCGCTCCTCCCTTTGTGGGCGCTGAAGAGGTGAACCCGCAGAGGGGGACAGGAGGGTATGGCCTTGAAGGCCCAGGTGGACCCTGTAGGTGCCGCAGCTGGCCTCACCCTCCCCAGTGGGCCTGGCCCAGGGCCTCTATCACCCACTGGCACCCCCTCTGGAGTGGGGCGCAGGCTGAGTTTCAGCCCCACTCTCCCCCTTGGTGGGGCTCGTTTGCGTGCCCCACAACCGAACCCCACAATGTAGCCCCCACCCCTGCAAGAACCTTGTCCCGTGGCCGCCCACAGGCCCCCTGGCAATGTGCCCCTCTCCCAGCCAGCTTGCAGCCAGGCTGGTAGCGTGGATTCTCCTCCCTGCTGGCCCTAAAAGCTGCCTCCTGGCCTCCTCCCCAAGACGCCAGTCCGCCATCTCATCCCCTCCTGATGGCGCCTGTCTGGGAACCCCACGCAGGAGGAGGCTGTTTGAATGGCAGGCCTGCCCGGCCACTCCCAGGCAGGGGGCTTGGGAGTCACCCCCAGTGCCAGCGGAAAGCCCTGAAGGGTGGGATTCAGGAGGGGCTGGGGGGCCACAGCCCCAAGCATGTTTTGTCTTCTGCGGGTCTCACCTGTTCTCTCATGCCTCTGGCTCACCCCCGGGTCCTCCCACCCAGGCATGGGGCCGGGCCCCGCCCTGTGTCTCTGCAGCTCTCGGGCTGTGGTTACGGTGAGCAAGTAGCGTGGCCTGCCTGAGCCTTAGTCTGTGGAACAGGGAGATAGTGTGAGGCTGATGCGAGAAAAGGACGCAGAAGCATTTTGTGCAGTGTCCAAATGGGAGACCCTGGAGAGGAGGGAGTGAGCTTTGCATCTGGCCAAACAGCCGAGCAGTCCAGTCTTGAAACGTCCCTGCCACTTCAACTTGGTATACTCGGCAGCTGCCAGCCGGTCTAGCTGCAGCACTGACCCCAGCCGGGGTGGACCTCAGCGGGCGTGTGGTCGCCCCCTTCTTCCTCCTCACCATCTCTGCAGTTCTCCCATTTGCTCCTCACACAACCCTGGGAGGAAGGCAGGGCAAGGGTCACTACCTCTCTGGACAGGAAAGCCAATTGAGGCCCAGAGAGGGTCTGTGAGCCACGAGTGTCACACAGCGAGGTGGTGGCTGAACCCAGCCTTCCCAACAGGTTTTCTGGGCAGGGAGCTTCGGGGATTGCCCTGCAGCCTCTCTGGAATCGACAACAGGCTCTAAGAGGGCTGTGGATTTTGTTTAAACCTTGTGGTTTTATGCCATGAACCCGCGGAGGCAGAGAAGCCATGCTGAGCTGATCATCCAGCATTGCAGGGGGTGGGCTTCACAGAGAAGCCTGGGGGTGGCTGGCGGTGAGCCCCTGCCCACCCTCCTCTGATCAGCTTTCAGCCTCAGAACTCTTAATCTTTCGTCGAGGTTGTTAGTCCCATTTTGCACCTGAGGACACCAAAGCCCCCCTGAGAAGGCTCAGTGACTCTCCCCGTTGTCACACACATCCAGGAGCAAAACCAGTGCCCAGTGCAGCAGGGGAGTGAGCTGGGGGGCCAGGTGGGTCAGACGTGGCCAGGCCGTGGTGCCCACTGACGATCCTGTTTTTCCTTGCAGCCCTGCTCTCCTCCTGGTGTGAGGAGCTTGGCCGGCTGCTGCTGCTCCGACATCAGAAGAGCCGCCAGAGCGACCCCCCCGGGAAACTCCCCATGCAGCCCCCCCTCAACTCCATGAGCTCCATGAAACCCACTCTGTCGCACAGGTGAGCAGGCGCATGCGGCGGGGTGGGCGCGGGCTGCTGGGGCAGGCGCCGAGCAGCCATCCCTCGGCTCTCCGGGTCTCCCTGCTCTGGGCAGTGTGAGGATAACCAAGGTTGCGAGCGCAGGGTTTACCTGACCACTTCTTTGGTGGAGGCTATTTCTTTTTCTGGTTCGAGATTTCTGGCAGAAAGTTCGAAATCTTAAACTCTGGCCTTCGTCTTTCCCAAACAGGGTCTTGGGTCAACCTAGAGAAATCAGGGGCTGAAAGGTACCTTAGGAAGGTCCCAGGGCCCACCTCCAGATGAGTCAGGCCCAAGCCAGGGGTCACAGGAGGGAATGGGCTTGCCGAAGGCCACCAGGTATCGAACTGGCCAGGCCACCCTGCACCAGCCTCCGAAGGAGCACGTGGTCCCGATCGGCAATTCCCCCATTAATGATCTCACAAGTCCCTTGCTGGACAAGGGACGTTCTTTCTGGACCCTGCGGGCTGACCCTGGGAAGTCAGGGCAGTCATGCTGTCTGCTCTCCCCATGCAGGTCCCTGCTAATGAATGACCAGGAGGGGTATTTCAGGGCAGAGCTCTGCTCTTGTTATCCAGCCCGACAGAGCTGCAGCCCAGAGCACGCTTGGGCAGACCTCGGCAGCACCGTCGAGGCACCGCTGGGACGTCAGGTGTCGGCCATACTTGATAAATAGGATTAGAGGCTCATTGACAGGCATAGATGGAACCTTTTAGCTGGTTATGTCCAGGGCCCTGCCCAGGCAGCATTGTCCCTGCCATGTGGGGGTCCGCCTCGGTGGGAATCCCTTCCTGTGCCAGCAAGCCTGCCCTCACCCGGAAGCCCCACCTCACAGCACCGTCAAGCCGGCTGCTGACAGCTCCTTCTCAGACAGTGTTTCTCCGTGTGGGTACTGCTGGCATCGGGCACGGTGATTTTTCACAGTGCCGGACTTTTGCAGGGCAATTAATATCTCAGTCCCTGCCTGCTAAATTCTTCCACTGCTCGCCTCCCAGGCATCGGTAACAGCAAAAACACCCTGACACATTTTGGGGGTGGGGGCATCCCCCCCAATTAAGAACCCATGCTGCCAAACCTGCCTCCCTCTGCCTTCCATCTTTTGCTCATGGCTTGGCTAAAAGCTACAGGTCGAGTGAATCTGAACTGCCACTGGGCCGCTGAGTGCAGGCTGTAGCTGAATTTAACTTAAGCAGCATACTTTGCATTTTACCCGTTGTAATCCTGCCTCTCACCATCCCACATTTCTGTCCTTCCCAACTTTCCCTCCTCCAAGTCATTTGGTGAACTTGCTGGTGATGACAGGGCAGAGCCCTCCTGTCCCTCACTAGAGACCTGCCCCCACTCTGCCTGGCTGTGGCCACTCAGGCTGCAGAGTGCTGCAGATCTGAATCGTGGCCAGTCCTTTGCCAGGTCTTTGCTTATTCAGCTAAAAGCACCAGATTGTTAATCCTGGAGTTAAACAGAGATGTGGGGTGCTTGAGAAGCGGAATCTAGCTTATTGGGATCGTAAGACCCCCCCAAGGCAAGAGCGGGAGCTGGCAGATCCAGGCAGCAAGCTTGTTAGGGCTCCCCGGGTGTGACGAGTGGACGGAGCTCCAGAGCAGGAGGGAGGTGGGCTGGGCTGCCTGGGGGGAGGCTGCTCAGAGGTCATGGAACCTCAGCCTGGAAGGAGCTGGGTATAAGAGCTGTGCAAGTGCGTTCTATGAGCTCACACTGGCTTCCCCAGCAAAGGCTGTGGGCCCAAGAACCACTGGCCGGCCCCCTGCCCCCTGCCACCATGGCTGCCACCACCTTCAGCTCCCTGCCCATACTGTGGAGTGACAGAGAATGTGAAGCAGGGTGGTCTGACGTTGGTTCCGGGGCTCTCTCTGAGGCGAGGTTTCAGAGAAGGGAGGGCTGTGTGAGCTGGAGCGCTTGCTACGTACTGATGGATGACTGTACTGATGGATGGCCCATAAGCTATGGTGCTCCTTGCCGGCACACTGTGAGATGTCGGCCATTCGGCCCTGAGGGAACAGGTCAGAACGGGAAGGGCAGCTGGGCACGGAGGGGGAAGCGACCTGCCCGAGAGCACGCAACCCAGAAGTGGCTGAGCGGGGCATTAGTAACACAGAGCTCTCTCGTCCACGCCACAGCGGGTCCCTCAGACTCAGCGAGGCTATGGCATCTGCTTGTGAACTGGACTGGGTAGGGAGTAGGCCACCCGCTGTCCTGAGGGTCACACCTCGCCCTAGTACCCATTTTATAGTGGTCCAGTTAAGGCCAAAACCCACACACCTGCTGCCCGCCGAGGGCCGTCCCAAGGAGACAGTGGGGCTGGGTGGCCAGAAGCTGGCCAGTCTCTCCTTGTCTCCTCCATGAGGAATCCCTCATTTCCAGGGACACTGCACAGGGACCCATCACCTTTTAAGTCCCGGATGCAATTTCCCAAACAAGAAGGAAAGCAAATGGCAGAGAAAGGCAAGTCCTTTCACAAATAGGAACCTGTTTTGACCCATCATCCTCAACAGCTTTATTGGATGGCTGGCGGGAAGGAAGCTCCTCTTGCCTAACTAAGGAGATGTTGGCCCAGGGCTGAGCTTGGGTACCCTGGGGTATTCGGGTTTTGGCGTTCGGGGGTATCCAGCTCTCTGAAGACAAGTGGTAATGCTCAGCCCCCGGGGCTTGTGTTAGAAAAGGGCTGCAGCAGGCGCTCCCCCCACTCCAAGTTTCTGAGAGTTGTCTTGACCTTCCCACACGTTTGGGTAGAGTTCTACAGTGTGAAACGTCTTTAGACATTTCAGCCTCAGCACAGTTATAAGTAATGGAACTTACAGAAGATGCACAGAAGGTTTCCAGACTGGAGAACAGGGCAGCGAGGCCTGGCAAGGGCAGAGCCCAACCCAGTGTGGGAAGAAGGGACCTGGGACCTGTGGGACTGGAGGCTCGCGCCTGGCAATAGGACACCTTCGAAGTAAGAGCTGCAGTGTCCCCTACAGACCGTGCAGTGACCTGAACTGGATGCCAGCACAGCGTTCCTGCCTGCCTCTCCCTCCCAGATTTTTAATGAATAGTTAAAACAGCCATTTGTGATGAGCACATTGTCCGTATGCAAATCAGTGCGGCAAAGGTAATTAAAAGCCTAACAAATCTTGTTTACACTTTTAATTTGACTACAGTCAAAGCCTGTTAGAGCTGGGGAAGACTCCAAGATCCAAGGGGTCCCACCCCTTCCTTTTCCAGGTGAGAGGTGGGGTCTGGCAGAGGAGAGGGTCATCCCTTGGCAGCAGCTCCCAGCACAGGCCCTGCTGGGCATCAGGTTTCAGCTCTGCTGTTTTCTAGCTGGGAAACTTTGGGCAGTTACTCAACCTCTCTGAGCCTCAGTTTCCTCCTCTGTAGAAGTGGAGTACTAGCAATGGCTGGACTTACAACGTGCCTGTCCCCACGTCGGCTTGCAGGGAGCACCGTGGATTGGTCGTTGGTCCCCTACCCTCGTGTTCTCACTGGAGGTCAGCTGACAAAGGAGGGGTCAAGCAAAACCAACCCCCAGTCTTCTCCTTTCCTTGGTCCTGTCACACCACCTTCACAGCTGTCATTTTTAGCTGGGTTTTTTTGCATCATCTTACCTCAGGCTTGGTTTGTAGTAGGCTCTTCTTCCTGCCCCCAGAAAACAGAAATTTTAAAAAAATGTTAAAGGCATTTGGAAGGGGGAATTGAAAGACCCATAAATCCCTGCTCCATCAGTTCCAGATTGCCAAAATGCAAGTATCTTTTCCTTTCCTCCTTCCTATTGAAAATTTTAAAAACCCTCTAAGATGCAGTTAGCTGCACAAGTTCCTCCGTAAGTTTCACCGCAGGGAAGGAAGGAAGCAGGCCCCAGTAATTGTGGTGATGGAGAGAGCTTTTAATGGTTCCCCTAAATTAAAGTGGGATGGGGGGAGGCTTCAGCTCCTCACTGGCTTGGCGTTTCATTAGCAGTAACACCACAGCCTTGCCCAGAGACGGAACCAATATAGCCGGATCAGGGAAATTAATTAGGGTCTGACAATACCCTTAATGGGAATTGGTTATTTCTCCCAAATAAAGAGGCTGTTAGAAATGCAGGAGAAGAAATAAACCAGCCCTCCCCTCCTCTTCCACCCATGAATGTCTGTGTAGATGCTGCCACAGGGGCTCCAGGAGCCAGACATCATCCTTCCCTTGTCCTGCGCGTTGCTCATTTTCTTTCATTCAGCAAACACGGGTCAGGGCCCGTGGGGCTGACACACAGGCATGTAAACCATCTACTAGAACTACAGTGTGAAAAATTCTCAATAAAATATATGAAAACAGTGCTGAGGGAAGAAAAGCAAATGCCTTTGGTTCTGCTGAGGAGAATTATAAAGGGGAATCTCCAGGCTGGGCTTTGAAGTATAGGTAGGAGTTCACTAGTTAGAGAAGGAAAAGTAGATTACTAAGGAAAGCCCCCAAGGTTTGGCAAACAGATGATTTCTAGTTAACAAGTGGCGATGAATAATAATGCCCCCTCCTACTGATAGCATATTTGCAAAACTTTTCTCAGCCCTTTCAGAGTATTCTCCAGTAAAGGTGGGTACTTCCACTGTGGCTGGGCTGGAGAAGTGGGAAAAGGCAGAAGTAGGGACTGTGCTAAACTTGACACATCCTCACATTTCATCCTAGGAGAGTGTACGTCCCACTTTACAGATAAAGGAGTTGAGGCTGACAGTCACTTGTCCAAGGCCACAGAAATCAAGATGGCAGAGCCAGTGTTGGCTTCTCCACAGTCTAAGTCCCAGCCCAAGTAGTTTACCATTTTCCTACAAGGCCGCCCTCAAAAGAATATTGAATATTACCCTCAAAAAGCCATTTAGTCAGGGTCCCTAAATCTTAGCCAACCTACCCCTCCAGGCCACCGCAGGGGGGTTGAGGTATAAAGCAGTGTTTTTTTTCCCTGGAGCATCGTTTGGATTTTCTCTGCAGCCACCTGTGGAGCTCCACTTGGCGCCGCCTCTCTCCATTCGTGCTGGGTGGCTTCCCGGGAAGCCCCGTCCTTCTCGGAACTCCTGGGCACTTCTAGGTCGCTTCCCTTGCCTTCCTGGTGCATCACAGCCATCTTTGCACGAAGGAGCTTTGCCTTTCTGACTTCTGAGTTCCCCAAGATGACGTGTGGGATGTGGTCAGGCAGGCCCGGCGGCCTTGACTTGGACTAGCTCCGTGACCACTGCGAGCCTCAGCCGCTTAAGAAATGAGCCTGGCGCCGCCCACTTTGCAGGGGATTAGAGGAGTGCTTAGGCGAAAGTCACGGCACATAACTCCTTGTTCCCAGAAGCCTTTCGGTAAATCACAGCTCCAATGACAACAGTGTCTCGGCGTCCAAGGTGTACCCGACGCTGTGCTTTGTGCTTTGCCTGTCGGCTCGCTTAGTCCCCGCGGTAACCCTGCTGAGGAAGGGGTGTCATCATCACCATTTTACAGATGAGGACGCTGAGGCCTCGGAGAGGAGTGGGTTCATTCGTTGTAGGTGGGCGGTTTAATGAATGAACGCATCGATTCGATCCTCCAAGGGTGGGCCTGGGGAGGGGGCCTTCCATTCATGGGGCAAAGACTTGCCGAAACCGGGG
>JAQZBX010055753.1:0-18341 GCA_029593785.1 Cabassous unicinctus | reverse complement strand
GTGAAATACAGTGAAAGCTGTGTTAGGAGAAAAGTGTATTAAAAAAGGAATGGACTGATGCAATCCCAAATAAATATATATGGCCGGTATTACCAAAACTAGAAACAGACTTACAAAAAAGAAAGAAAAAATATTACAGAGCAATATTTCTCTTGAACTTAAACCAAAAGATTTTCTGCAAAATAATAACAATTTGAATCCCATAATGTATAAAATGAATTATAGACCATGACTAAATGAGATTTAGATATAAAGGCTGGTTCAACAGTTGAAAATCAATCACTGTAATCTACCTTGTTTATAAACTAAAGAAGAAAAAATAATCATATCAATTGACACAAAAAAAATCTGATAATGTCCAACAACTTTCATGATTAAAAATAACCTTCAGAAAGTTAAAATAGACATGAACTTCTTCAACTTGATAAAAATTATATATAAAAAACAAACATAACTTACACCTAAACTCATACTTAATGGTGAAAACTGCTTTTCTTATAGGATCAGAAATAAGGCAAAGATATATGCTCTCATCATTCTTATTCAAAAAGTTGTGGTACATCAACAATATTGAAAACTACTCAACGAGAAAAAGAAGAAAATTATTGTTACATGTTGTAATGTGACTGGATATCTAGAGAATTATACTAAGTGAAAAAAAAACAGTCTAGAAAGATTATATATGATTCCATTCATGTAACATTCTTGAAACGATAGAATTTAGAACTGGGAGGAAATCAGTGATTGCCAGGAATTGGGGAAGTGAGATTTTGGTTGTGGATATAAAGGGACATCACAAGAGAGGCTTGTGGTGATGAAAATGTTCTATATATTGATCTTTACATATGATAAATTGGAGAAATATTAGCACACGCAGACACTCATACAGGAGGCAAGGAAAAATGAAGAAATTTGTGCAGGATTTGTGTATTTTACCAATGTCAATATACTGGTTTTGATAGTATTATATAGTTTTTTTAGCATGTTATCATTGAGAGGACTTGGATAAAGGGTACATAGGATCTTTACTATAATTTGCAACTGCATATGAATCTACAATTATCTCAAAAATACGTTTGAATAAAAAATACGGATCAACCATTAATGCATGCAAGAGCATGTGTGGACCTCACAAACCTTATTTTAGAGAAAGAAACCTTACATAAAATAGTAAGTACTGTTGATTCCACTACTTAAGTGTCTGTAATAAGAAACAAATGCATGGTACAAAAGTCCAGAATAATGTTTGATACTGTGGTGCTTGGATAGGGATTGGCTGGAATGGGGGTGAAAGGAAGAAGTTTTCTGCAGAAATGATGATTTCAACATTTTACCTGGCATGGTATACATTATAAAAGTTAATGAGCAATCCATTTAAATTTGTGTTTTCAACCAAAAAGTGGTATACTTAATTATGTGTACTTCCAAAAGAAAAATAAGATTGAAAAAACATAAGCAAACCCTTTAAAAGATAATACACATTCATGCTCATATTTAAGCGGTGATATGTACCAATGTCTGAAACTCACTTTGAAATAAATTTAAAATAAGATACATTATTGGTTGGATAAAGGCATTGAGAATGTATAGATATCTGATAAAGCAAATACAGCAAAAATTAATCATAAAATACAGGTGTTGGTTATATGGGTGCTCACTTTATTTTAATATTTCTCTTTATATATTGTTCATTATATCATGTTGAGGAAAAACACAAAAATGAAGCATATAAAGGAATGTAATAATTCAATTACATTTAGACACACATATTACTATTAAATATAGTTTATTAAGTGATCATCTATTATACAATCATAAATAAATGGAAACAAATTTAATATTTGCCAAGATGAAAAAAACTAAATTAAGACTTTTGGCATTTAAAATTGTGAAATATTCCCTTGAATTTCTCTGAGATTAGGGAATATAAAAAGAGAGATATCAAGATATATAAAAATAAATGAAAATGAGGGTTAGGGTTATATATATGTAACCCTTTTAGAATTGATAAAGACACAGAACCCAATGGGGGCATGAACAACTCCTGCTGCAGACACATACCAAATATACATATCATATTTATGAGTTTTTACATATGAAAACAAACATTATTCAGACAGAAAATTCCAGGTGAATATCTCTGCAAATAAGAATTAGAGGAGGAAAGCTGCAGATTTTGGGGTTGTGTTACTGGATTGCTGACTCTGCCATCAGAAGCAGGATACAGCTGTTTCTTAGAGATAAAGATAAATATCAAGGCAATACAAAAGATAAAAGAACTGGAGCAAGATCCTTGGGGGGAAACCAGAGGACTCTGTTGGCTTCTGTCCTAATTAAAAGGGATAATAAATTGAGTAAACTACTCTATGTGGTTAAACTTTTAGGAGAAGTTTGCATCTGGGGAAGGAGAGAGCAAAGTGCTAAATATCATTACTAGAAAGTGAGGCAAAGTGTCTTCTAGCTCTGAGGATTTAACGTATTCCCAATATATCTAAGGGGAACAAGATTCAAGTTATTAATAATAGAAAGCAGTTTTCAATTGTAATTACAACTGTCTACTAAGGAGAAATTATAAAGCCAGTAGACAGGGGAAATATAGACAGTGAGAGCTAGAGTTTAATGTGTGATTTATGTGCATGAGTGTGTGTGTGTGTGTGTGTGTGTGTGTGTAAGAGAGATTATGAAGCAAGTTGTATGGTGTGTCATGGGAATACAGGATCAGGCACAACAGAACCTTTCAACAAATGACTTCTTTATTACTTAGACAGCACAATGAGTCTAATAGAACAGGGGAAGAGATCCCATTGTGGCTGATTTCCAGGGGAGGCATGCTGCTTGCATCTGGGTTAGTGGATGGCAGCTCTACATGTCCTACTTCACATTGGAGGGGAGAGACAAATCTGTGCTGCTCAAGGGCAGGGTATTTATACATCCAAGTGGGAGTGGGCATTGCCACTGAGAGCTCCTACCCTGATAAGCAGCTATAACTGCTTGTTCCTGAGTTCAGGTTGCTCCATTAGACCTCACATACTGTATCCAGATTTTGTCTAGGTTCTTGATTATGCTGCAAAAAATGAATTTCAAGAGCCCACCATGTTGATTAGGCCAGTAATTTATTAAGGTAGAGAGGGAAGAGAAATGGGATGAAATAACAGATCATGGGTCACAGGTAGAGAGGAAGGAGCTGAAGAGTAATGAAGAGGACCAATTTATAGACTAAAGTTTCCAATTATAGATTATAAATGCCCAGGTTTTACTTGCTTAGTGATCCATGCAGGGGGACACGGCAAGAGCAGTGTGCAGAAGGCAAGAACAGGGGTAGAAAGGCAAGAGAAACATTCAGCTTTTGTGCTTGCTTTTAAACCATTAAATATTCTGCCCCCTTGCTAATGCCATGGGAGGGTTTCCAGCTGTTTGCTGTTTTGATTGATTACTCCACCCATTAATCTCCCAGGAGCGCCTGATGATAAGGTCCCTGCTGAATATCTGGGGTTTCTCCTGGCTTCCAGAGAAAATCTCATACCAAATGGGAGAATCATATGAGGGTCTTCCAGCAGCCATCTTGTGGGTACTGATGTCCACATGGACTTCTTGCCAGGTTCCAGATCCATCTGTTGATTCCCTCTTTAGCCTGCTTCATTTCCCCCTCAGAGAGTTTACACCTTTATTTTTAAAGGAGTGCTGAAGGGAGATAGTCATTCTTCTGTAATTATTTCCTGCTGGTTAGGGGCAGTAGGCCCTACCCGATAAGGTGTAAATAGTCTTAAAAGCACTGACTGCTAGGTTCTGGAAAACTATTTTTAAAGATCATTCCATAGTTTTCAAGGACCCTTTCTTCACTTATTGATATTTGGTAACAGGATTATTAATCACCCTTATTTTAAGACTGTTAAAATGTTTAAATTGAAGAATTACATGACAAACTATGATTTTTAATTCCCCAGCTTAGAAGATATTATCAATCTGTCACACCTCATCTTTCCCCAACAGCTCTTGCAAAAAGAAGGCCTTAGGGGTAGGACAGGTTAAAAAGCTTAGGAAAAACTTTTTCCTTTTGTCAAGTTTCTATTTTTAGATTTCTATATACCTTTCCATCCTGCTCAGCCTAATTTGGGCTCCAGGAATACTTATTCAAATGTATAACTGCATATTTGATTTTTCAATTTTAATAGAGCTCATCTAAGAATTTTAAGTTGTTAATTTGATATTATCATGTCGATGTATGAAGTTATATATTGAACAATTAGGCAGATATGAATAGAGTTTGACACAGAAACACAGGATTTGCTATTGTAATTTTCATTCTCTTATAAAATAAGTTTAACTATAAGGTAACATTTAAAAGATTTCTTTGTAGCCTCCTTTTAGTTACTCTAATTTGCACTGACGATGCAGTTTTGCACAAGAGTTTCATTCCTTAATGTCCCCAATGCTTTAACACAGGTTTCCTCAGGGAAACTGGTTTCTCTCATGAATTGCCACTTTTAGGAACCTCCAACAGTTAAGGCAGGAGGCCTCCTTCACTTCCCAGTCCTCAAAGATAGCAGAATTCTGGTGGCAGCTGGACTGGAGGACACATTTTCAGGTTACCTTTCACTGTTATCCAGTTTGTAACAGGAGAACCCCAAATCTGATTTCCTAGGCAAAAGCAAACCAACAAAGTTAAACACAGATTCCAAAGTTGAACACAAATTTATGCACATATTAAAACAGAAGATAGAATTTTATACACTTAGCATTTCTAGGAACTTTTTTTATCTGAATTGATGGCACATGAAGTTTTTTCTTTTCCAGGAGAGGTTTAGTAACTGGTCTAGACTCGATCTCTGTCCACACCTTTTATAGGTACAACTGAGTTTAAACTGAGATGGCTGGTTTTAACAGGGAGTTAGTGAAACTTTGAGGTGTATTCCTCATTTCCTTAAGAGACGTAACATGAGGTTCTGGGTCTCAGATCTATCTGTCCTCCTCTTTTACACTGGTTTAACTAGAATTCAGGGTCCTATACAGAGGCTGCTCTCAGCTATACTGTGGCCACATGGATCAGTAGTAGGCAAATTTTCCTGATTCTTGAGAAGACACTCCTATGGGGAGTTTACTGGTGTGCTAGAGACCATGTCCATTATACTAGGAAGAATGAAGCACTTTTTAGTTGACTGATCTGGCATCCCAGAGTTCAAGTCTGCCTAAAATGTTCACCACTCCAAATAATTTGGGCTGATGCTCAGCATCCTGTGAATTTAATTCAGAGCCCTCCTGGCAGGCATCCCTGTGGCCAACCTAGGTCTTGGGAGATGGGGGGACTTGGCAAGAACAGAATGCAGAAGGCATGAAAAGGATTGAAAAGCAAGAGAGAGATTCAGTCTTTGCGCTTGCTTTTTAAACCATTAATTTTTCTACCCCCTTGCTAATGGCATGGGAGGGTTTCCAGCTGTTTGTTGTTTTGATTGATTCTCTACCCATCAATCCTCCAGGAGGGCCCAATGATAAGGCCCCTGGAGAATATCTGGGGCTTCTCCTGGCTTTCAGAGAAAACCTCATTCCAAATGGGAAAATCATGTGAGGGTCTTCCAGCAGCCATCTTGGGGGTACTGATGTCCATGTGGAGTTTTTGCCAGGTTCCAGATCCATCTATTGATTCCCTATCTAGCCTGCTTCAAAGCTGCAGAATGGAAACATATTAAAACATCTGCAAACAATACAGAATATGGGGTTGGTAGGTGAGGGCTCGAAGATGGCTTCTATGCCTTTCATGTCTTCCCCAGTTGAGCTCTATGGAAACGACCTGGTAAAACAAGAATATAAAACACATGGCTAAGTCTAACAACAACAAAAATAACCCAACACAAATAAGGAAAAAAAAAACACAATTAGTTTTATGAAACAGAGGAGTCTTAAAAAACAAATACACATATACACAGGTGTGCACATCCATGCACTCATACATAAACTTTATAGTTAATAAAATGAAGTCATATTGTTATTTTAAAACAATAAATTATCAAAAATCAGGTTGGATCAAGAAAAGTGTTTATAAAATAAACAATAACAAAAACAGAAGTCTTAGAAATGTATAGTCATTGAAATAAAATAAAAAATAAATGGAGACTTTACATTGAAAAGAAAATTTCATTAATTAGAAAATGATAATGATATTTTCCCAGTATGTAAAATAGATTAGAAGACAAGAAATATGAAAAGTTAAGAGATGGGGAGAATAACAGCAGAATGTGGGTAATGGATAGTAAAGCAGCTATAGCTTTTGCAGTCTTTTAAAAGTACACAAAGAAAAATATGGTAGAGTTTATTAGAAAACATTAATTTTCAAAATTGTGATACATTGAATATTGAAATTGCTATTAACATCTGTTATTATAATAAATGATATTGATAATTATATTATTATCATCTTAAATATTTATGGAATTGAAATGCTCTCTTTTAATTCAGCACAAGAAAAAGTGGTAGTAAGAAGATTTGGGGGCACCTAAGCCATGTTTCAATTCAATAGTTATGTTTAGAAGATGGGAAGGTGGAATACCAATTTGAAAATGAGAAAAATAATTTTGACAGGGAAATGGTCATCAAAGAACAGGAAAGAGAGAGAGGTGATAGACAAATAGCAGAAGTTTGGCTTATCTTTGAAGTTCTTTAGGATAATGGTTTTCCTTGTGGGAAGAAAATCAAAGTCTTCAATTTAGCTTAGTCAATTCAATCTATCCTAGGATTTGTATGGTTTTCACTAGCTTGAATGAATGTTTTAGGAAATTTATGACATCCTTTGATATTTGTTTGTTTAGATTTTAGCCCCAATTCTTCCTGCTTTATGAATAAGTGAAACATATGTATAAACATTAAACAATCAATTAGGTTTTTATGAGAGAGGAAAGTTGAAAATATGTACTTCTATGCCAAACAAACACCTGATTATATTTTTAATACTGTAAAATTTTTTCTATAAATGTTGTGATATAGTAACAACATTTTAAAAAAGTTATACAGTGAATGTAAAGTTATGTCTTCAAGATACTGAAATATGTGGTCATGTCAGGGAAATGGGTTTATCCTTTGATCTATTTAGTCTAATGGTCAATAATGTGGAGACAAGCCCATGGAAGGTAAACATAGGAGTTCAAATGAGCCCAATAACACCAAGGTGAGCTCCTTTTGCTGTTTTCCACCTTCAAATTAATGAGTACATTTTTATTCTCCCACTCCCAATACATTTGAAAACAAAAAAGCATCTAATAAGCAAATTGACCGTGCATTGTGTATGACATTTGCATCTGATCCCAGGAGAAACCTAACATTTTTTCTCAAAGTTTATCTTTGGTCTCACCCTTGCAAAATTCCCATTAAGGGAATGCAGGGCTTCATTACTATTCAGAATACCAGGGTTATCTGAGTAGGCAACCCTAGAGACACTTTAACAAGCTCTTCTGTGATTCAAATTGCAGATGCAAGTGCTTTTAATTTATTCTTTTTCATAACAACTTTTTAATTATTATATTGCTGCACACTTAACAAGTCCCCTGGCATGCCCAACACTGGAGCTTAATAGGGAGGCAGAGCTCTCTTTCTACTTTTCAAGGTGGTGATTAGCTACAGGAAATAGCTAAATAAAGAAAACTAAGCTGCTTTTCAAGGCATTTTTTAATGCTTTGTATGAGACTATTTAAATCTTTTCTAAGTCCCTTATTTTAATTTTAATAATTATTTTTAATAAAATTATCTGTCTTTATTTTAATACAAAAATATCATTGGGAAGCAGAGAGATTCTTAAGTTAAGGAAACCAAATTCCTATCTCTCAAGGGAATATATCTGTGAAACCTATCTGATCAGAACAAAGCAATCACTCTGAATCCAAATTATTGGTTAATTCTGATACTTTTTCTTTGTTCTCGTACTTAAGTTCTTTGCTGACATTGTTGTTACTTTTCCTGTGTACCATAATTCACCTTATTAAAACAGAGCAGGATACAACACTGGGCCCCCAATTAATAGACAGGTTTCATGAGAGAAGATACTAATATTTGCTGATCTAATCACCACTAAAAATTCTATTTTGATTTTATAATCTAATTTGAAGTATACTCCATTACCCTTTTGCAAATCCTCTAACCTTTAACTGCAAAGAAACAAAATTTTAAAAGACAAAAAAACCAGAAAACAGACTAGTTACTAAATGCAGACTAAAATATTACTGAATACTGATAATGATAGACCTGGAATTTAAAAACTAGCCAGTGTACATGATGAAATGAGTTATATGTGTTAAAAGAAAATATTAGACAATGTGTTAGTCAGCCAAAGGGGTGCTGATGCAAAATACCAGGAATCTGTTGGCTTTTATAGAGGGTATTTATTTGGGTAGAAGCTTACAGTTACCAGGCCATAAAGTGTAAGTTACTTCCCTCACCAAAGTCTGTTGCCAGGTGTTGGAGCAAAATGGCTGCTGACATTTGCAAAAGTTCAGGTTTCCTCTTCCTCTAAGGCTCTGTGGTCCCAGCTTCTTCCAATATCAGCTGTAGGCTGGGATAAGTCTCCTTTCTCCCAGGGCTCATTTCCATCTGGTCTCAGCTGCTGTGTCCTATCAACAAGGCCAGCTGTAAACTGTCAAGTGAATGGCTCTTCTCTTCTCTGGGCCTCTGCTGTGGCTAATGGAGCCTTCTCTCTTTCCTCACCTATCTGCTTCTCTGTGTGCACACTTCCTGGGCTCCAGGATCAAAACTCCAACTAACTCCTCTGCCATTTAGTTTTCTCTGTGAGACCCCACCCACTGACATGGCCCAATCACAGCCCATGGCTCAATCAAATAATAGTGAAACCTCTGAATTCAATACAGTCTAATATACCCAGAGTAACAGACTAGTTCACAAACATCCTGCAATATCTATTTTTGGAATTCATAAACAATATCAAACTGCTACAGACAATATATTATTGGGATGAGTCAATTTGAACACATAACAATTGGGGCAGTTTCCAATCCACATTTGGAAAGGAGCTCCCACAAGACAAAGAACAGGGGAAGGTTATATAGTGTAAATGCAAATACTCAAAAATATTTGGTTGTAAACTATAAAATTTCTTTTTTAAGAGTTTGGTGACCATAGGGTTAGGTATGACACCTAGTGGACATAGGGCTTCCCTAGATTTGATTTATTCTTATATAATCCTTATGCCTCCAATTGTTGTTTTAACATATGTTACATTGTAACAGTCATAGTAACAACACAAATGTTTCTTTGTGGTTGTTGTAAACTTCATCTAGGGTTTTCTTTTAACAACTCTTTTTTGTTGTTCCCACCTTCATATTTGTCCTTATATTTTTTGTGTGTGAAAATTTTTTTTTCATATATGTAGGCAAAATAAGAAGGGAAGCAATTCCATATTTGTATAGCTTTAGTGAATAATGTTTCAATATTTTAAACTGGGATTTGATATCTTACAATTTCTTTCTTTCTTTTAGGTTCATATCAGCAAATGCAGTTCTGCCATCTGCCTTCCATAATGTCTTCCTTGCATTTGTTACTTAAAATGTGATACCATTCCCCTAAACATGCTGGTTGCTTGTCTCCACCTAGTTGGTTACAATGGTCTGTTCACTCATTACCTTGAAAACAGTATCATAGGTGCAAACATTGCTAACAATCAAACTATTCAAATTATTTCAGTTTTACCTCTGCATTCCTGGGGAATTCTATGCCATTCTACCCAGTTGTCTCTGAGAAGAAACTTCTCTTTCTATATGTATCCTATGTTAACTAGCTTCCTTGTTAATTTGAATATCAATTATTGACAGTTTAAATTTTAATATCAATAAATGACCCCTTTTAAAAATCTTTCCTACACTCACTTTTATAACTATCCTTATCTTTTAAAAATATATTTTTATTACAGATGTTGTGAACTTACAGAACAATCATGCACATGTGTAGAATTCCCATACAACAATCTTTTAATAACACACCACACTGTTGTGGAACTTTTGTTACAGATTTTGAGATAATATCATCAGACTATTATCACTAACTAAGGTCCATAGCATACATTTGGCATATTTTTCCCATACCTATTATTAACACAGTATACCTTTGGCATTGATGCAAGAATATTACAGTATTGCTGTTAACTATAGTCCATAGGTTACATTAATTGTATTTTCCCATTCTTCTTCACACTCCCACCACACTGCATTAGTGATGTACATCCATTGTAGTTCACAGAAGGACATTCTTGTATTTGTACTATTAACCACAATTCTTATCAAACTCTGGGTTCACTGTGTTATTCAGTCCTTAGATTATTCTCTATCTTTCTTTCAATTGATATTTATATCCCTGGATTACCCTTTTCAGACAGCCTCATTTATAAACCAGTTGCTACTCACTATAATGTGTTACCATAAACTATTCATTTCCACACTTTTACAGTCAAGTTAATTAAAACTTGCTCATACATTAAGCATCAGTACTTCTTCACAGCCCTCTTCTTATCTCCTAATAACTATATTCTTGGATTTAGTTCTATGAGTTTATTCTTCATATTTAGTAGATGTTAGTGAGACCATGCAATATTTCTCCTTTTGTGTCTGGCTTACTTCACTTGCCATGATGTCTTCAGGATTCATAGATTTTATCATATGTGTCCCAATTTCATTTCTTCTTACTGAAGCATAGTGTTCCATCATATGCATATGCCACATTTTGTTTATCCATTCATCAGTTGATGAACACTAGGATTGTTTCCATCTTTTGGCAATTGTGAATAACACCGCTATGAATATTGGTGTGCAGATATCTGTTTGTGTCACAGTTTTCAGTTCTTCTAGATATATTCCTTGCAGAGGAATTACTGGATTATATGGCAGTTCTACCTTTAGCTTCATGAGTACCCACCAAAGTGTCTTCCACAGAGGCTGCACTATAAAATACAGACCTGATTTGTTCTCCCATAAAAACTATGAGTGTCATGGAAAATATACTTCATCTCAAATGTGATAGTTATTTGGTGACAGCTTTTTTCAAGACCCTAAGTCAATTCAATACCCACCAGGAAAGACATATAGAAGATGGAAATTTCTAGTGGCCTCAGGTAATGTAAGTGAGAGCACATGTGCCAAGGTTCAAATATCATAACTTTCCTTATTTAAAAACATGCTTTTTAATTATGTGTAAAATATATGAACTTTTCATATGTTGAAATTTGGTAATCTATACAAATGTTTTAACTCTGAATTTCTCCATAACACTGATATTTAATTTGTTTTGCCCTGTGATACCAAGCAAAAGCAGGTTCTTTTCTCCTAATGCATCTTTTTATTTTTTATTTTTTATTTTTAAACAAGCTCTAGGTTACATTAATGTTATATCAAAAATATAGGGGATGCCCTATGCACCTTTAAAGCCAAGTCCTGAGACACACAGGTTTCAAAGAGAGAAACAGATTATTTGCTTGAACAAAAAAACAGGAGCCCAGTGACCTAATGGCACAAAACTGTCTCTTGAATCTGCAAATTCTAATAATTTATAACATCATGTTGTTAAGAAATAATTGGTTAGGAGCTGGACACAGGTCCCTTCATTAATAAACATAAAGGTGCTGAACAAGCCAGGGTGATTCACAAAGTTATAATCATTATCAGAGATCAAGGCTCTGGGATAGCAAAGCACAGAGTGGTAGAAGTCAGTCACAAGGTTTTCCATATGAGTCTTAAGCAGAGGGTTGAGTGGTTGCCATCACAAAAGTAAGGATACAATTAAACTACAATTACCATCACAATAGTAAGTATAAACAAGGGTGAGCCTAAATTATCAACAAGGGAAAAGTCAATTTAGATTTATCATCTCAAGAGTAAGTATAAACAAGGGAAAGCCTAAGTCTAGAGTAACCAGAAACAGGAGTGAGACCTGTTTAGAAAGACCATCACAATAGCAGGTTTAGGCTAAATCCAGGCTATTTCAGCAATTTCAAATATTAAAATTCAGCTATTTTATAAAATAAAGGCATCTATTTAATGATTTTGTAATCATAGTTATTGTTAATTCTTAACCCTTGGTTACACTTATAGTAAGTTTATCTTTTTTATAATTTTCCTTTATTTTTAAAGAAGCTTTAGATTACATAAATGTTACATAAAAATATAAGGGATTCTCATATGCCCCACTACCTCCCATTCCTAAACATTTCAACATTCACCACATTCTTCATTAGTGTGGCACATTGGATACAATTGATGAACCCATATTGAAGCATCGCTACTAACCATGGACTAAAATTTACATTCTAATATACACATTGAACCACGCAATTTTGTAAGTTATCAAAAAAATACATCACTACCATGTCATACAGGACAAATCCAATGTTCTGAAAATGACCCCATATTACACCTCTTCTTCCCTCTCCCATCACTCAGAATCTCTAGTGGTCACTGCATTTACATCAATGGTAAGAGTTATTCCATTGCTAGGGTACTAATACATCTATAGTAGAATAATAATAAGTCAACTTTCGAACATTGTTCATTTCCCAATCTTGAAGATTTAGGGTTGATGATGCCTACTCTGCTTCTAATTGAGAGGGGGCTTAGAAACTATGGAACAGATGGATGGAACTATCTTGCTTGCAGTTGCAGACACACTCTGTTTCTTGGGATGTGCTTTTTCCATCATCACTTCCTTGTTAGTTGTCCTGGGTGAGTCCAATGAACTGGAGAGTACCTTTTGCAACTCTGCTGAAATTCAGGGCTCAACTGGCATATGGATATAACAAAGATTTAAGTCTCCGGGACATATATTTTCAAGTATAGTGTTAATTATGGTTTCAAATAAAAGAAGCAGAAGAGTCATATGTAGAGAACTTATAATTGAGTCTAACTCTGTTATACTGGGGAATATAAATTCCAAAGTAAGGCCAGCTGACAGGGTGACAAATTCCTGGGCTCTCTGTCCTGCTTACAGTTTCTGGATATGTCTAGAGCCCTCAGGAGCCCCACAATTTGAAGCACTGTTTACTGTAGCAGTCAATGAGATCCTTCCGACACTTGCATATGCATAACCTCTGGAATGACCTCCCACTCACTTTGAAATCTCTTACCTATAAAAACTCATTTGTATTTATCATTTCCCCCTTTTGGTCAAAGTCTTCTTTCCAGATGTATTGCTAGTTGGTACTTGGTAATAATCCATCAATGCCAGGGAGGCTTAGACCCAGGATTCATGTCCCATGCTGAGGGGAAGGTAGAGTGTTCATAGGCTTAGTTTGGCTTGGAGAGAGGCCACATTTGAACAATAAGGAGGCTTCAAGGAGGAAACTCTTAAGCAGTATATGATATTAGGCTAAGTTTCAATTTCACAAGAATAGGCTCATAAGTACAATCATCAATATCAAGGGCCTGCCATAAATGTGTGACTTCCTTCACTATACCTTGCTCTTGCAATTGGGAAATTCTTCCTGTCTTATTAGAGAATGTAGTAGAAATGCCCAGGAGGAGAATTTAATATTCTTTTGGTTATTTTGTGGATCTGTACCCACTGAGACAATGTTCCATGAATAACTGAACATATTCATATGTCTTGGAGGCATGTCCCAGGTAAACCCCTTCCCATGTATCCCCACATCACTGACACCTCACATCAGTGATCCTCCCCTAGAACTGCTGTGACCCTTCTTTGATGCAAAACCTCTCCACAAATGAAGCCAACAAAATAACCAAATAAAATTAATAAGAAAATGGAATAATATTTTAAAAAATAACCAATAAAATTCAAAAAAAATTAAAACGATTTGAAAGAAAAAATAAAAACAATTAGACATTGTGTCTTTCATCACTGTTAGATCTGTTGTCTTATATATACAGTGACATTTTCTTTTATATATTTCCCCAGTGTCTTATTTTTTCATTTTATTTTCAAAGGAAAACTAAGATACAGAAAACTTACATAGAGAATACAGGTGATTCCCATATACACAATGCCTTTGCCCTTTCCCTCACTCCCTTATTAATAATATTTTACGTATGTATGGTACTTTTCTTACAATTGATGTAAAAAATATTGAAGCATTGCTATTAACCATGGTCAATGGTTTACATTATGGTTTACATTTTTTATTATATACTTTTATAGGTTTTGACAAAATTTGAAGTGGCCTATATCAGTTATTGCAAGATCATGCTGAACAATTCTAATGCCCTAAAAATGCCCTACATTCCATCTAATCTATTCTTCCATTCCCCCTCCCATCGGAGCCTATGATAGATTTCAATTTTTGAAAAATGATTCATAGTTACTTGCAATAATATTGAGGGCTTGACATATTTGTCTGTTTTCATTTATTAAGCACTGCCTATGTTCTCGAGGGATTCTTGTTCCTCTAATTGAGAACATAGCAGGACTACCTAGGATGGGAGTTTAATATTTTCTTGTTTATTTTGTGATATACACACTGATACAATACATTATGACAAGAGGAACACTTAGATATTCTATAAAAACCTCCTCCAGGTGCACCCTATCCCATAGAAGCCCCACACAAGTCACCCTACACCAGTAACCCTCCCCTGCCACATTTGCTAAAAGAACATTTCCAACATTATAGGTTTAATCACAGACTTGCAAATCCCCAGAGTTCATTTGTTCCTTCCCTCAAAATTCCCCCCAGTCCCATGGATGGTCCAATCCAACACACCAACTCTACTACCCCTCAAAGACCAGCACTACTAAACTGAAACATGTCACTATACCACAGTCATGCCCATCCACTGCCCAAGCACACATTTCCACAATATCAAAGATTTTGCCCTTATGGGCATTGGCTTACTCACCACTACTAACTTTCTGTCTCCTATAAACATATTTTCCAGGCTCTAGCTCTGTGTGTCTGCTCAATTTGCTTAACTCCTATCAGTGAGGTCATGTATTATTTGTCCTTCAGTGCCTGGCTTACTTCACTCAACATAAGGTCTTAAAGATTCATCCATGTCAACCCATGTGTTAATACTGCATTTCTTCCTACAGCTGAGTAATATTGCATTGTATGTATATACCACATTATGCTTATCCATTCATCTGTTGATGAACAGTTGGGTTGCTTCCAACTTTTGGCAATGGGGAATAATGTCACTATGAACATTGGAGTGCATATATCTGTTTGTGCCCCTCCTATCCATTCCTCTGGGCATATACCCAATAGTGGGGTTTCTGGATCATATGGCAGTTCTATAGTTTGCTTCCTGAGTAACTGCCAACCTGTCCTCCACAAAGGTTGTACCAATCTGCATTCCCACCAGCAATAGATAAGCATTGCCTTTCCTCCACATAGTCTCCAACACATGTAGTCCGCTTTTTTAAAAGAGTCACCAGTCTAATGGGTGTAAGATGATATTTCATTGTAGTTTTGATTTACATTTACATTTACATAGCTAGTTATAGTGAGCACATTTTCATGTGCCTTTTAGCTATTTCTAGTTCTTCTTTGGAGAAGTGTCTATTCAAATCTCTTGCCCATTTTTAAAGGGGTTGTTTGTCTTTTTTATTTTGAGATGTAGGATATCTTTATATCTGCTGCACATTAGGCTCCTATCAGATAGTCGGCTACCAAATATATTTTTCCATTGAGTAGGATGCCTTTTCACTTTCTTGACAAACTTCTTTGAAGTGTAAAAGTTTTTAATTTTGAGGAGGTCCCATTTATCTAATTGTTCTTTCATTGCTTGTGCTTTGGGTATAAAATTTATGAACACATTTCCTACTATAAGTTTCCATAGGTGTTTCCAAACATTATCTTCTAGGAGCTTTACTCACTTGGCTCTTATATTTAGGTCTTTGATCTATCTTGAGTTAATTTTGGTATAGGGTGTGAGATTGTGGTCTTCTCTCATTCTTTGGGTATGGATATCCAGTTCTTCAAGCACCATTTGTTGAAGAGGCATTCCCTCCCAGGTGAATAGGCTTGGTGGCCTTGTTGAATATCAGTTGATCATATAAGCAAGGATCTATATCAGAACTTTCAGTTCTGTTTCATTGATCAGAGTGTCTATCCTTGTGCCAATACCATGCAATTTTACCCACTGTAGCTTTGTAGTATGTTTTATAGTCAGGTAATATGATTCCTTCAAATTCACTTTTCTTTTTCAATATGTCTTTGGCTATTTGGAGCCTCTTGTCCTTCCAAATAAATTTCATAGTTAGTTTTTCAAATACAGTAAAGCATACTGTTATAATTTTTATTGGGATTGCATTAAATCTGTAAATCATTTTGGGTAGGGCTAAAATATTATGAGGTTTAGTCTTCTGGACTGTGAACAAGGAATATTCTTCTTTGCATTTAGGTCTTCTTTGATTTCCTTTAACAATATTGTGTGGTTTTCTGCCTAGAAGTCATTCACATCATTAGTTAAGTTTATTCCTAGGTATTTATTCTCTTAGTTGCTGTTGTAAATAGAACTTTTGTCTTGATTTCTTCCTCAGATTGCTCATTTTTGGTGTCTAGATATGCTACTGATTTTTGCACATTGATCTTGCATCCTGCAAGTTTACTAAACTTGTTTATCAGCTCTAGAAACTTTGTTATAGATTCCTCAGGATTTTTGATGTATAGGATCATGTTATCTGCAAAAAATGAAAAATTTCCACTTCCTCTTCAATATGGATGCATTTTAATCTTTTTAAGTCTTAAGTGCTTGAGAAAGTACTTATAACACAATGTTAAATAAGAATTAGTGGTCATTTTTGCATTTTCCACATCTTAGCAGGAAGGTTTTTAACATTTCACCATTGAATATGATGTTTGCTGTGAGTTTTTCATATATACTCTTTATCATTTTGAGGAAGTTTCCTTCTTTTCCTATCTTTTGAAATGTTTTAATCCAGAAAGGGTGCTGTATTTTGTCAAATGCATTTTCTGGATCAACAGAGATGATTATAAAATGTTTTGCTTTCATCTATTAATGTGGTGTATTACATTGATTGATTTCCTTATGTTGAACCACCCTTGCATATCAGTGCTAAAACACACTTGGTCATGATGTATAATTCATATGCTGTTTTGTTGAATACAATCAGCATATATTGTATTGAGGATTTTAGCATCCACATTCATTAGAGAAATTCGTCTGTACTTTTACTTTCTTGTGGTGTCTTTATTTGACTTTGGTTTTAGGGTGATGTTGGCATCATAGAATTAGTTAGGCAATGTTCCCTCCACTCCTTTTTTTGGAAGACTTTCAGCAGGATTAGTGTCAGTTTTTTCTGGAATGTTTGGTAGAATTCACCTGGGAAGCCATCTGCTCCTGGGCTCTTTAGTTGGGAGGTTATTGGTGATAAATTCAATCTCATTATACGTGATTGAGGGGTTGAGTTCATCAGTTTCTTCTTCTATCAATGTAGGCTGCTTATGTGTTTCTAGAAATTTGTCCATTTCATCAAAGTTATTCATCATGTTGGCATATGATTTTTCAAAGTATCCTTTTATTATAATCTTTATTTCTGTGAGATCAATGGTGATATCTCCTTCTTTGTTTCTTATTTTATGTATTTGTATCTTCTCTCCTTTTTTCATTATTAGTCTAGCTAAGGGTTTGCCATTTTTATTAATCTTCTCAAAGAACCAGATTTTGACTTTATTTTTTCTAGTGCGTTCTTATTTTCAATTTCATTTACTTCTGCTCTAATCGTTATTTCCTTCTTTCTTCTTCCTTTGGGGTAAGTTTGCTCTTCTTTTTCTAATTCCTCCAGGTGTGCAGTTAGGCCTTTGATTTTAGCTCTTTCTTCTTTTTCAATATAAGCATTTATGGCTGTGAATTTTCTTCTTAGTCTATCATTTGCTGCATATCAATCATTTGGTATGTTGTGTTATGATTTTCATTCATTTAAAGGTAGCTACTGGTGGACACGGTCCTGCCCGAGTGTCTGTGCTGTGGGCGCACGGAGTGAGAGGCTTGGGTCATCTAGCAGCTGGTGGATCGATGGTGTGGAGTGACCAGTGGAGATTCATGAGTTCTGAGCCTGCCTGTGGTGGTCAGCACGGACGGCTGAGCCCCGCCCACACAGAAAATGGCTGGCTGGAGCCGCGGGTCCTACATCCCTGACTCCTGCTGCCTGCTGGCTTGTGGGAGCATACTCTGAGGGAGGGAGGGCTCTGACAGAAGGTGGAGAGGGGTTTACTTCTGTGGATTTGGCTGCCTGGACCCCCTCATAGATTTATTTATTTATTTATTTATTTATTTATTTTATTTTATTTTTTTATTTTTTCCCTGCCTCTGACGCCCCTCCCGCCGCTCCTCATCTCTCCCCGTCTCTCCCGCCGCTCCCGCCTCTGCTGCCCCTGCGCCTCT
>JAQZBX010055752.1:0-18344 GCA_029593785.1 Cabassous unicinctus | reverse complement strand
AGATCCAAATCCAATAGTTATGAATAATATGGCTGGCCAATTTTTCCTTTTTTTGGGGAAGAAAATAAAAGTGATTTGAACAAAACATGGCCCTATGCAGAGTGATTCTGCTCAAATAATCATATTCAAGTTATAACGAATATTTGTGACATTGAATTAAAGTCTGTTCTTTCATGTGGAAAGGTAACTTGCCTTTTATATAATCATTTATTGAAATCTCCATCTTTGTGCTCATAGAACTGAAGAATAGTAAGTGTAGTAAGTTGCCAGGAGATACAGAATTAAACGTGTGCCACAATAATCACCAAAATAAACCACTATTAAGGCTCTCAGATGACCAAATAAATAATTCTATTCAAAATGGAGGAGGATCTGACTTATCTAACAAGGTAAGCCTTTACAGTAAACTGTTTGCAATGTTAGAAGAGTGGTATGATATTACTTGTTTTGGACCAAATCGGAAGACATGAGTTCTGTTCTTAAATATCAGCTTTTCATTAGCTCTGGGAATGTAGGTAAATATCTTGGTATTTATTTTCCAAGTATCTCATTGGAAGTGTGCAGGCAACAATAATAGAAGAATTAACTCTTAGGGTAGGGCTTACATTAAATAAGTTATATATAAAAGCACTTGAAAAACTACAAAATGTTAAAGGAAATAGGAGTGGTGGATACCCAGGTGGTGCTTCTAAAGCTCAAACTCTGGCAAATGAATTTCTGAATGCCTCCACTAATGGAGCTTTAGAACCGTAAGTACCTAGAAATTTGTGTGCTTGATGTATCTGTGAAAGTGCTTGAGGTAATGTTTAGATAGTAGTTATTAAAATAAAAGCAAGTTACCTATTTTTGTTTTAAAGGAATTAATTGGAGAAAAAGAATGTAAAAGGTTGTGTTCAAAAAAACTTGAAAATTGTAAAAGAAGAGCAAATAAAAGGAAAATGAAAAGCCAGAAGCAAGGTAAATATATCTTTAATGGTTTCATAATGATAAGTAGATAGCTCTTATTTAAAATATTTTAAATATCAGATTTACTTAATAGGTTTGTCTACCTTTAACCTAATTCCTAAATAATTTTGTTTTTATCACAAATTATATATCACTTCAAATATGGTTATAAGTATGTTTAAAAGACTGAACCCTTTTATGAAATTAATACTATAATTTGGTTTTTTATAAATATGGATTTTCATAGAGTGATTTAATTGAAATCCTGCATAGCAGAATTTAAAGAGCCTTTTCTCTAAACATCCTTAAGTTTCATGTGAGTTAAACTTAGGTTAATGGCATTTTTTTTCTATTTTATTTCTTCTTATAAGTGAAAAGAGATTAGTGTTCTGAGAAATAGAGAGGAAAGCAACACTATTTATTTACACTACCAAATTCATATGACTTGGGTTAAAGGATCCAGAATAGACTGAATTGTTATTGAAGCTATTTGGTAAAATGAATACAAACATTCTTGAATAGAAAAGTTTTGTTCCAATTTAGAGTGTTCAAATTTTTCAACTTCCAAGTTGAATTTTTAATCAGATTTATGAGTAATTAAAAGAAAGCACTTTTCTCATAATTTGAAGCTATTTGATGTCAGCAAAAAATCTTGTATAAACTTTCTGGATTACTGTTGACTGGCACCATATCTCCATGAGTTTTAATTTAGAGGTTTCTTTTCTCTCTAGCATACGTGTTGCCCATCAGTCTTTCATTTTGTTATTCATACTCTAAAATGACACATAATATTTGTAAGTTGTTGGAGTATTTCAGTGTGATGATTGGTGTGAGAATTTAAATTTTATATATATTTATAATTAATTATTTTATTTTGATTGTTTTCCCATGATGCTTCATAAAGTTTTTAGGAATTCAGCAAAGGTGTTTCTATGACTACAATGGGAAATGAGGGTAGAACCATGCAAGTGGGTTCCATGTTCTCCCTAACTAGAACAGCTTTTTTTTTAAAAAAAAAAGTCTAAATATATATTACATACCTAGAAAGGTTCTAGTGAACCTAGTGATTTTCTTATGTCTCCAATATAGTTTACCACCCAAGAGTAGGTTTAATAAATATTTATTTAGCATTTATTTTGTATGTATACAGCTCTAACAAAACTGTACAAACATGAAGACAATGTAATTGCCATTAATGATTTTTTCCAGTCTCGTTGAAAGACAAGTGTGCAAGTATAATGCAGGGTTTGTTAAATGTGGGGTTCTTTAAAAGTATTCTGTAAACTTAAAGGAAGAAGAGATGCTTTTATTCAATTGAAGGAATCGGGACAAAGTTTATGGATTAGGTAGGTTAGAGAGTGGAATCTGAGCACTCATTTGATTTGAAAATGAGTGAAGGAAACTAATGAAAATTAGGAATCAAGAAAATTTGAGAAACAGCAGGCAGTTGATTTTAATTACATTGAGAGATTGGAACTATATCAAATGCCAGGCTGAGGAGCTTATATGCATACCAGTAGACTGAGAATTCATTGACAGGTTTGTATAAACAATAGTAAATGTTTATAATTGAAGGGGCAGTGATCTGAGCATACCTGTACTTCAGGATTATTAACATTAATATGATAGTAGTGTATAAAATGAAATGGAGTTTGTGATAGTGTATTTTATTTGTGAAAGTATTTTTCTGTACTTAAATTTGTTTATAGCTAATTTGAGATTTTGGTCTTTGGTTTTGTTTTATGATATTAAAGAGGGAACTGAAGAATCAAATGTATCCATTGATATCCTAACTTCAAGGCAACAGTTTTTCTCAGACGAAGAAAGAAAACGCGCAGCCATGAATCAGAAGGAAGCTTATATTTTAGTAACACCACTTAAATCTAAAAAAGTGATAGAGCAAAAATGCATGAAGTATAATTTGTCCTCTGGAACCATTAAAGCAGTAACAGATTTTGCTGTGTCAGAGCATCAAAAAGAAAGAGAATCACGCTTAAAAGAAACTACGGATCCCATCAATAAGCCCACATCTTTAGAGCATACATTTGACTATAGTGTGGGTCATAAAAGTAAAAACAAGGAAGATTGCAGTGAACGTGATTTTCTCACTGTCAACCAGAAAATAATAATACCTACCTCTAAAAAGGAACAAAGAGCTGCTTCTAACTTTAACAAAAATACAAGATTCTTACCAGAATTTAAGAAGATCAAAAATCAAGTAGATAGATCATTTTACAAGCCTCAGTCCTTATCAGATTTGTCTAGTGAAGAGAGCGAAACAGAAAAGAAAATTAGAAGGAAAGCTGGGGTTGTTAGGAAAAACAGAGCAAGAAATAACAAAGAACCATTGGTTCGCTTGAGGAAAAGCACAAGAAACAGCACAAAGAATAACCCTGTGATTTCTGATTCTGAAACAGAAGAAAGTGAAGATGAATTTCATGTCAAACAAAAGAAATCTAGATCTTCTACTGAAGAAACTGTTCTGAAATCTGGTATTAGGAATGAGTTTCCAATTATTGAGACAGTGGGCTCTGAGAAGACGAACAGGCATCCATCAGAATGTTTACCTGGTTTAATTCAGGATGAAGATTGGAATGAGAAGGAATTACAGAAACTTCATTGGTAAGTAGTTAGATTTAACTCTGAAATATCTATAGAGTTGGCCACAAAACAGTTGAAGACTGTTTAAGGTACTGCTTTTAATGACTTCTAATCATTAACATGGAAAATGTCATCCAAAAGAACATGAGGAAAAATAAAATTTGTACAGAGAATGGAGGGAGCACACAGAAAATTTCTAATTAGGTCCTTTGTTGCCATTTCTAAAGCTTACATATGAGGAAAGTTAAGAGTGACCTTCTCATTTCCATTTGCTATTTCAAGACTGCCAAATGCCACTCCCTTAGCTTCATAATTTTAAGAAACATTTTATTAAATTAACTATTTAAAACTCTAAAAGCTGAGTTGAAATTTACAGATTATTTAATATAATCATTCTCCTCCCCTAATTTATAGGAAATAAAATAGTCTTAAATATTAAGTGATGTGTTGAAGGTTTCAATTAGTGCAGAAGTTGAAGGCAAGCTCAGTTAAGAACCTGTGCCTTCATTCACTCATTCAGCATTTATTTATTGCCTTCTATATGCCAGTAAGTTTGCAGGGTAAGGGGATTCAGCAATAAACAAAATAGGCACGATTCTTTCCCTCAGGTGTTTATGGTCTAAAAGGGGGGACAGGCAACACAAAGTAAATCAATAAATAAAAATAACTACAACTTGTGATAACATGCTACAAAGGAAGAAAAGATGAGATTGAGAAGAACTATTGGCAGCATGGTCAGAAAAGCTCTCTTAGTTGATGTGTTAGCCATGTAAAAAATTGGAAAAGAGCATTCCAGGAACAGGAAACAACTTAAAGGCCCTATGGCTGGAAAAAGTTTGTGTGAAGAATTAAAATAAGATACTACTGTTGTTAAGAGCATAATGAGTTGTAGGGGACTGGTTTACTATGAGAACAGAAAGACAGAATGAACATATAATGCCCAACCTTCTAGGTCATGATTAGCTTAGTGTTTTGTTTTGTTTTGTATTGTTTTGTTTTGTTTTGTTGGTGTATTAAACAGACATTAATAAACAAAAAGACATTTAAGGGTGGCATGATACATTTTAAAAAGATTCCTTTGGGAAGGTGGACAAGACACTAATTGGGGACTTGTTGCAGTAATCCATAGTGTTTTGCTCTAATATTGGGTCTGTAAAGATAGAAAAAAGTGGATTAAATCTAGCAATATTTGTCCGTATCAAATCTATAAACAAATGCTATCAACTGTATGGCACTTGACCTGAATACCTGGGTAGATAGTGGTGTGAAATATATTGGAAGAGGGAATAGGCTGGGGTTGGGAATCAAGTTTCTTTTTGGACATACTATATTTGGATTGTCTGTTAAGAGGCAGGTAGAAATACAAGTGTGAAGTTAATTTATTTGAGATCTTCTTTTTTAAGTGTAGGCTTTTACAGCTATAAATTTTCCTGTAAGAGTACTGCCTTTGCTGTATCCCATAATTTTTAGCATGTTCTTTCATTTTCATTTTTTTCTAAGAAATTTTCTTATTTTCCTTGTGATTTCTTCTTTGACCCATTGGTTGTTTAAGAATGAGTTGTTTAATTTCCATCTATTTTCTAGTTTTCCTTCTGTTATTGGTTTCTAGCTTCATTCCATTATGGTCAGAGAAGATGCTTTGTATGATTTCAGTCTTTTTTAATTTATTTTTTGTGACCTACCTTGTGGTTTCTCTTGTAGAATAATCCATGTTCAACAAAAAAGAATATGTATTTTGGTGCTGTTAGGTGGAGCGTTTGTATATGTATGTTTGTCTAGTTGGTTTATAGTATTAAGTATTAATACTTCTATTAATAGTATTAAGTCTTCTGTTTCCCTATTATCTGTCTAGATGTTATATGCATTATTGCAAGTAGTATATTGAAGTCTATATAATTGTAGAATCGTCTTATTTCTCCCATCAGTTCTGTCAGTTTGCTATTTTGGAGCTCTGTTACTAAGTACGTAAATGTTTATAATATGGTTATATCTTCTTGATGTGTTGACTCTTTTATTAATACTAGTGTTCTTCTTTGTCTCTTGTAACAGTTTCTTACTTAAAATCTCCTTTGTCTTATATTAGTATAGCTACTCCAGCTTTCTTTTGATTACTATTTGGATGAAATTTTTTTTCTAGCCCTTAACTTTCAACCACTTTGTCTTTTGGTCTAAGGTGAGTCCCTTATAAACAGTATATAGTTGAGTAATGTTTTTTAATCCATTCTTCCAATCTCTACATTTGGTTAGTAATTACTCATAAGACTGGACTTACATCAACCATTTTGCTATTTAAATTTTGTAAGTCTTGTACCTTTTTTGTTCCTCATTTCTTCCATTTCTGCCTTTTGTGTTTATTTGACTTTTTTTTTTTAGTGAAACAGCTAGACTCTCTTCTCATTTATTTTTCTGTGTATTTTAAAAATATATTCTTTGTGGTTACCATCAGGTTTTCATTTAACATCCTAAATCTATAACAGTCTAGTTTGAATTGATACCATCAGTTTCAATAACATGCACAATCTCTGTTCTTACATGTCTCCTTCCCTCCCCCACTTTTTGTTTTTTTGTTAAAAATTGCATCTTTATACTTTGTGTGCCCAATAATATAGATTTTTTATGTGTTTGTATTTTAAATCACGTAATAGAGTTACATACCAAGAATACAGTATTACTGGCTTTTATATTTACCCATGTAGTTGCCTTTACATGGCTCTTTATCTTTTTATATGCCTTCGGGTTATTGTCTAGTATCCTCTTTCATCCTGAAGAACTCCCTTTAGCATTTCTTGTGGGACCTGTCTAGCGGTAGTGAACCTCCTTCAGGTTTTGTTTATCTGGGAACACCTTGATTTCTCCCTCATTTTTAAGGATATAGAATTTTTGCCAGATATAGAATTCTTGGTGACATTTTTTTTCCTTCAGCATTTTAAATATGTCATCCCACTGCTTTCTGGCCTCCACTGTGTATGATGATGAACTTTTAGATATAACTCAGCTTGTTAAATTGAGGACCACCTTATGCTGATTTGTGGTTTTTTTCTATTTCAATTTTCATTTCCCTTCATTAGGAAAGTATTTTATCTAAAATGCTGGTTTCTTTAAATTACAGTAGAATGAAAGCAAGCATAACACTTTTGAATAAAGAGTTTATAATTTGGAGTATATAGGAACTAAGCTTATCTTCCAATATACTCAGCATGACTAAGATTTGAGCAACAGTATAGGAAAAAATTACTCATGCTAGAGTCCCCTGAAAGACCAAATCATAGTTGGACTTATGAAAAAATGTTGAAAGACGTGGGATAATTTTTTCAGGTTTAATAGAATACAAAATGGAAGGCAACTGTTAGATATGTAAAATCATATCTTCATATTTTGAGCACTAAGCTAGGTAAGTGAGTGGAGGGAATAGGATCTCTCAAATAGTTTTCTAGAGTGATTTTTGCAAAATTCCGTCAGCTCAGCAAATCTCATTGATTCAGTAGTACGCATTCAGAGGTTATTATTGATTTGAATTTCTTGTTCTTTAACTGCTTTTCATCTTCCATAGTGCTTTTGCATCTCTTCCAAAACACAAACCTGGTTTCTGGTCAGATGTAGCTATGGCTATAGGTTCTCGATCTGCTGAGGAATGCCAGAGGAAGTATATGGAAGATCCCCGAGGAAAAGGACCCCAGAAACATGTCACTAAGAAAAAGCCAGCCAATCCCAAAGGCCAAAATGGTAACCTTTGAAGTAAATAGTTTTATTTTTCCCTAGTTCTCAGTATAGATTTCTAGTCACTGATGATGTATTTTATACTTCACTGTGAGTCCTATTACAGGTAAGCATTTTCTTAGAATTTTAAAGGTAGAAAGGACTTTAAAGATCATCTCTTTCATTTTTTTATAAGTCTTACCAAGGTAGCTGCTTCATCAATAGTAACCTAAACAGCCTTGTACTTTGAGTTTTAGGAAGTTTACAGTTGGATCCAGAGATTTCAATATCTGGTTATTGTTCTAAGGGTCTTAATTTAATTTGAGGCCTCTTGGGTAGGGCCTCCTAGTAGTTCATAAGAAAACTTAGAATAAATTTAATTTTCATAGACCCAGGATTACATACACCTGGCTCAGGGTTATTAGTAAAAGCTGTTTTATGTCAGAGACGCCCTACACTACACTATAGGGAGTACCCAATATACCTGCCACAATTCAATCAGATTTATATTTTAGCACAGTCAGTAAATTAGGCATTTAGCAAGGGGTTGGGGGGTGGGGGCAGCCTTTCTCACAGCATAAAGACCTTTTTAACCTCTTCACCCTCACCCTGCCTAGTCTTACGTACTTTCTTCATGAGCATCTTGCTGTCTACTCATATTGTACCAATCCCAGTGTATAAATAATCATTTGCTACATAGATTTATGAAACAGCAGAGGCTGAGTTTACTTAATATGAATTTAGGTTTTGCAAAAGCTGTAAATTTCATAGATCATTTACAACTAAATCCTTGGGAAAATGTTTTACTGACTCTTAAGGCAAAACAGGTGATGCTGATAAGAAGCAAACTATTAAGATAACTGCGAAAGTGGGAACTCTTAAAAGGAAGCAACAGATGAGAGATTTTCTGGAACAGTTGCCAAAAGATGACCATGATGATTTTTTCAGTACAACACCCTTGCAGAATCGAAGAATACTGGTAAGGGTCTTAAATGCATGAACTCCTTTGTTTCTTTATATTGATTTTTATAGCTTGTATTTTTATGCATGGTTAGTGTTCATCACTAATATTTAGGCCAAGGATTGCTAGCTTCCACAGACATGACCAGAGTATAGTTAGTATAGGAAGGAGTCTCAGTATCTCATCAGCTTCCAATGTCTAATTCTTCATTGCTGTTCAAATGTAATGTTTGTAGAACCAAATAGTATACCCAGAAGTAGGCCAAATATATATATGGCACAAATACTTAAAATCCAATATACAATGAGGCAAACTTTAAAAAAATAAAGTGATAAGAAAAGATTATTTCCTACTATATAGTGAATTGGGGGGAGGGAGGCATTAAGTGCAAGTAACACAAGATTGACAGATTTGAATTTATAAAAGTTAATTTTTATAGAAGGAAAAGCATATCTGTAAACGTCAGTGATTTAATGCACAATATTTGCAACAAATAAAACAAAGCCAATAATATTTGTAATATGAAGAACACATTCAGATGTTGCTGGAATGATAAATAATCATTTATCATATTTGGGAAAATGGACAAAAAGAATTCAAAAGACTGAACAAACTTTGTTGAAGTGGTCATTTTAGCTAATAATCAAAGGAAGACAAAGTAAATTATATCTTCTAAATTACAGAGTTTTTTTTTTTTTTTTTTAAATAGGTTAAAATATCCCCTGCTAACAAAGTAATGGAGAAGTTGATAGTCATACATCAGTGGATACATAAATTAGATCATACCTTTTGGAAAGCATGGGAATATATTACAAGAGCCATAAAGAGTAATTCTACTATCCTAAGAAATTCAAAGAAGTTGAAAATATTCCCAGAGATATTAATTGCAGGCTTATCTTTACAGCTGAAAAACTGGAAACAATCTATATATCCAATGAGGATGTTTTTCATAAACACAAAATATAGTGAAAATATTAAGTGCACATTTGAGACTTTCTAGAGTTTAAATATAAATGTTAAGAATATTAAGATTGATGTAAAAATGTGTGGCTATAGACAACTGGACTGTTAAGTGTGAAAATTGAAAGAGCTAGTGAGCTGGACTAATGAAATTTTTAAATTTTTTATGCTAGCCTTAAGGGCAATTTAAAAAATCTAACAACTTCTTAATATTGAATCATCTTCAATTTAAAAAGGCTACACTATGCTTTAAGAGTTTAGTAACATCATCTGAATGCCCTTTTTGCCTACACAGGTTATAGAGGGAGGTAAGAGTACCATCTGAGGCTCTTATGTTCTTTACAGTAACACCAAACTCCTTTAGGAGTTGCAAACTTTGTTATCCCACCATATTTCAGGTTCTATTTATGTTTTCGCCTAAATACAATAGAAGCAACATTAAAAAGAGAGATAGTAAAATAGAAATGAAAAGCAGTGAATCAGATCATTTTCTGTGGCAAAAAGCTACTGTCTCTAAGGTTTTAATATAAAGGTGAGTAAAATCCTAATTAAGGATTGAATTGTTATTTATTGGAAATACAGACACAAAAGAAAGTTTAAAACTGCTTGAATTCCTACTGAGTACCAAACATAATAGTAAATGAATTATAGTTCTGTTTTATTCAGTCTACACCAAAGGTTGGCAAACTATGGGCCATGCGTCGGGCCACATCTAGCTTACCACCTGTTTTTGTACGTAAAATTTTGTTGGAACACAGCCAAGTCCATTTGTTTACCCATTGTTTATGGCTGCTTTCATTGTACCATGGCATCGTTAAGTAGTTGGGAAAGAGACTATAGCCCACAAATACTTGGCCCAAATATTTACAGCTGGCTCTTTACAAAAAATGTTTGCTGACTTCTGATCTATGCAACCTTTAGAAGTAGATGTCACTGTTTCTTTTTTATAGAGGAGAAAACAAGGTTTTTAGAGGCTAAGGCTCTGTTCACTACCTATTGAAGTTTTAAATTATCTCAGTAGGGAAATTATGAGGAAAGCAACTTCATGAAAACACATTTTGTTATAATAAGAAATTCCATTTTCATGGTGCCTGCTGGTAATAAATATTTGCTTTCTAGTTGCCAAGTTTCCAGGACAGTCAAGAAGAGGATATTTTGCCAAATATGGACAGAAATCCAACAACTCCATCATCAGTTATCTTTCCGTTGACAAAAACTCCTCAGTGTCAGCATGTCAGTCCTGGCATGCTAACGTCTATAAATAGGTAAATATTTATTCATGTAATACTATAATTCTTTTCATCAGCATATTGCAGAACATTTAAATATTTTATGAGTTAAAAAGAGTAGATATCAGTAATGGAAAGAGTCATCATAATAAAAAGATCAAGAAAGAATAGTTCCTGGAAGTCCAGAATGGAAATTACGAATGTTATTAATATGGTGCTGGGATGTAGCTCATACCTTACATCAGGATAAATTCCAAATGGATCAAAGTTTTACATGTAAAAAGTTAAATTATAAAAAATACTTAAAACCCTTTGATAAATATCTAGGAAATAAAACTATATACAGTATGGTCCCAGTCTTACATAACATGAGAGAAAGACTGGAAGGTAATTTCTTGACCAAAACATCACCAGCCATTATCTCTAGGATTATAGCTCATGTGGTTTTTTGTTTGTTTGTTTGTTTTGGGGGGCGGGGGGAGGTGAGTGGGATTCTGTTAGTTTATAGTACTTTCATGAGGTGCTGATCCTGAACAACTGGGTAAGCTTATTCACTTGCTAAGAAGCAAACTATCCTTTCAGTGTTTATAATTCAAATTAATATCTTAATACAATTACACATTTACAGATTTCTACATTGCTCCCAAATAGTCATAAAGGAAAAATGGTAATTTGTCAAATAAAACCTTGGAGCCAAAGGGAGAAGATGGGAATTGGTACTCAGCTGGGATTTATTGTCACAAATAGGACTAGGGGCTGTATAGTGGCTGGCTTCAATTTTGCTCTGTAGAGTATGAGTCAAGCTATTTGTTAAGAATGAGGGGGAAGAGCTAAGGTAAGAGAGATGAAAACCGGTTTCATGGTTGGTATGAGGAATACAAGAAGGATGTAACTGTATGAACAAAAGGCTTACTGAGTTTAATTGAAGACCCATCACAGTTGGAAGCTATAAATTAATTGAGGGTTTTCATCAACAGGAATATCCTTAAAGTATTTAACAGATCCAATCAGGAAAAAGAAGTGAACAGAAGGAAGTGAAAGATGTAGCAAAAGGGAGTCCAGGGACAAATGGTCTCAGTAAAGTTTTGGAAAAAAGGCAGCAAAATGGAGATTGGAGAGAGCACAGACAGGTCAATGAATAGTAAACAAATCATTGGTTATAGTTTCCTAGAATATTTTTATTCAGTGTTTCCTTTAAAATATTTGATTAAAGCATTTAGTCCTCTCTATAGGCACACTTTATCTTTTCAAACATAGAAGAGAAAATATGTTGACAAAATTATCTTTTATCCAAACAGGGATGAATGTGATAAATATGTTTTTCGTATGCAAAAAAATCATAAAAGTAATGGTGGTATTGTCTGGGGCAACATCAAGAAAAAAACAGTAGGTATTTTTATTCTTAGTTCATTTATTAAAAACATATCTTTTGAACGACTATAATAATATAGTAAACTGTGGGAGTTATATGATTTATAGGTATTGCTTACAGCCTAATACAAATAAATTATAATGTGATGCAATTAGTGAATTAAGTATGTAAGTACTGTAGCACTAGAACAGGAGGAACAAAGTTCTCATGGCAATTTACAGAAGGCAGCATTTGAGGAAGATTAGGGATGGGTAAAAATTTTTATTTGCGATAGGGTGGGAAAATACGTACATACCAGGGAAGGACATTTCAGGCAAGACACAAAAGCATAGTATCTGTTCAACGATTAGGGAATAATCTAAACTAATTGAGTCATAATTTTCATAGCATAAGAAATTTCATCAAATCCCATGCAGAAATGGTTGTTAAAATTCAGCTTTTTTTTTTTTACATTCTAGTATTTAAAATCCAATTACAGAAACATTTAACTCAAAGTTGTCTTGATAAAGTGATCTACATTATCCCTTTGAGAAAAGATTAGGAGAATCTTTTATCCCCTTGAATTAATATTTAAATTTGCAATTTCTTATTTTAGTTTGAGTAACTGACGTGAAGATAAAACTACTAGAATTCTAGAGAAGCTAGTTAATCTCAAATTTTCTCAAAGAAAATGGGTAATCTTAGAGAATGATAGTTCATGGGTGACTGTGTCATGCCCCTGCTAGATGGTATTCCTTCAGCTAGATTATAGCCGTTTCTTCCTCCCTCAACCACTTTGAAATGTTTACACTACACATTGGCCAGAGAATTCCTTAATCACATCCTATCTTTAAAGACTTCATTTGTCCACAGTAAATAGTAGATAGCTCTTGGAGCCTTAGTTTAAAATCAGTCTGGGGACTAAATTCTTCAAAAGAAGTCTATACTCATAATTGAAAAAGAAGACTCCCTCTTTGTATTTCTTAAAATTCCCTTTTTCTATTCCCACATTTCTTAGGAGAATGAAATTCTGGTTTGTTGCAAAGGACATGGAGTCATCTTAACATAATGAGAAAGTCTTGGAATGGGAGTCCCAAAACCTGGGTTCTAGTCCCTGTTTTGTCAGTAAGAAGATGGGTTGCCTTGACAAGTCCCCTAATCCAGTGCTTCTCAAACTACATAGAAGTCACCTGGGAATCTTGTTAAAATCCAGATTCTGATCCAGTAGAGAGAGATTCTGCATTCTTAACAAGTTCCAGATGATACACTCTGATCACATTGAGTAGCAAGACCCTAATCCTCTGAGTCTCCTCTCCGCAAAATAAGAAGTTGATGTGGATATATCTATAAGGACCCTTCCTATTAAAAACTTTTATGTCTTTAAATTTCTGGAATCATCTTTATTTCTGTGCTTGTTTTTCTTAGTGCCTTATAATTTGAGCAATGTACCAAATTATATCTTTGTGATTTAGCCCATTTTTTTCATAGCTTAATATTTTGGAGCCAATGTGTTATGATGGAAATAGTAAAGGACTTAGTGTTAAAAGTTCTGATCTCAAGATCTGACCCTCCTTACTAGCTTTGTGTCACTGGGCAAACTACTTGAGCGTTCTAATGTCATTTTATTCATTTGTGGTATGGTGCTTGGGATCATGATGTTAGTGGTTTACCTCATTGAATGATTTTGAGGGTTAATTGATATAATACAGTATTTTGACTCATTTCATAGGAAAAAAAATACATTTTACATCACAACCAAGGAGCACACATGTATCTCAAACAAATGTCTTGTACCAATACTTTCCCTTAATATATGGATCATAGTCTATCATATTTTCTTTTCTATTCCATTTCATTTTTTAAAAGATTGCTGGCTATGACCAATAATTTGTAAAGCTCTTATGTAATGTATATGAACATGCATTATACACTAAAAACTTGTCATACATGTTACCATTTTAGCCAAAAGTTTCAAACTATAGATAATTAAATATTTGCTAGTATAATGTTTTCCAAACACAGATTTTTTACCTACAACCAGTTATTGTAATAATCATGATAAATTGAGTTAAGTTTACTGGCTCAACATATTAATTAAAGTACTTAGCCCATTATATATCTTCCCATAACATACAGAATTGTGTGGGAGAGAGTGTAAACTACAATGTAAACTATAATCCATGCTCAGTGACAATGCCCCAGAATGTGTCCATCAATTGCAATGAATGTACCACACTAATAAAGGATGTTTTTTATGTGGGAAAATGTGGGAGGTATGGCGAATGGGGCATATGGGAATCCCTATATTTTTTTATGGAACATTTATGTAATCTAAGTATATTTTAAAAAATTAAAAAATATGTTTTTAAATAAAGAAACCTCCTATGAACATTAAAAAAAAAAAAAAAGAACTCAGTAGATGTTACAAGAACAAGATAGGAAGGGAATGCATGCACAGATATTGGAAATTGACGGTAAAACTATCTAAATATAGGCTCTCTCTGCCTAGAGGGCCTGCATCAAATCTCAGTGCATATTTCCATCCTTCTCTCCCATTTCTCAGCAAGCTCTGTTCTTTTCCCTCATTTCTCAATAAATTCTTTTTACTGGCCTAACTAAATAAATAAATAAAGTACTTAGCACATTTTGCCAACTTTCAGAGACCATAGACTATCTTTAACCACCGTAGCATTAGTTTGTAATATTTTCTTATATTATGTTTTCCAATAATGGGAGACAACATTGATTAATACATGATTCTTGCCCTGGATTAACTCAACCTAAAAGATAATGAAATTTCACAGCTAACTAATATGATTAGCTGTTGTTTTAGCCATATGTTCAGAGTACTCTGGGGGAAAAAATCATTCTTAATTTTGTCTAGGACTGAGACAGTCTTCACAGGAGGTACCATTTAATAGCTAAATATGACTATATGCTCTCTTTAGGTTGAAACTCATTTTACAACCCCAACATCTAGAAGAAAAACTACATTTAGCAAAGGTAATAATACTTATATATTTCTTTTGTACTTCACTTCTATTATAGTACTATGGCACTAAAAGTAATTGCTCTCAAGTAGACAAAGACCTACCATTTGTTTCTTATAGTTTTCAATTTCATTGAAATTACATTTAGAAATGTATTAATCCTTTTTTTTTTTTTTTAATTTTCCTCTACAGATTTAGGAGACAGCTCTGGTATTGGAAAACTTTTCATTAATGCTATGGAATCTTTAGATGAAGAGGAGAATGATTATTATTTTTCAAACTCTGATTCTGCAGAGTAAAAATGAGAAAATATAATTTCCAGGATTTTTATCATAAAATGCAAATAGCATTTGTAAATTCATTTGTGCATATATTTTATTCATAGTGTAGTTTCATAGGAAAATGTGGACCTTTCAAGTGTTTGTATTCAACATATAAAATTTCCTTCTATAGAATAATGTTCATTGCTACAGTTTACTAAAAATGTAAGGAAAATTGCTTGTGTAGATATTTGTAAATTGCTGTTTTGTGATATTAAAATATATAGATAGAAAAGTCTCTTATAGGCATTAAGCCTGTTTACTCTAAGAAAATTATGTTCTAGATTAAAAATTCTTTACTACCGTTAAGTGAGAAGAAGTGAAAGATAGATTGTACTGGTGACTACTGAATTCATGAAAACAGGATTTGTTACCATTTTAAATACAAGCCCAGTGTCAATCTAATGTTTAAATTACACATTTTTCAGACTATTTGCTAAACTTTTCTCCTTTTTATTAAACTGCTTTTTACAGATTGAAGAGACAGCTCTGGTATTGGAAAACTTGTAGTTGGCATCTTTATAAATCCTATGTAAATCTCTTCCTTTTTCAGTACTTTATTAGAATCGTAGAACAGATTTTTGGATTCTTAAGGCTTATGTACACAGACATAGCTTAACATGTTATGTCATGGTAACATTCTTTTCCTTTCACTTGAGAGCTACTTTAGAAATAAATTTCTTTTACCTTATTCTCCCATTGTGTTTTAAAATTTTACAGAGTATTTTTACTCTGGTTATAGTACACGTTCTCCTATCCCTTCTCTCCAGTTTAGAATGTTCAAATAAAGTTAGTTTTTATAATATCTGGGATTTTTTTGTTTTTTGTTTTTATTTTTTTTTTTGGTTGCTTTTTAAAACTATTAGATCATAGGGTCACTGGTAAGTTTTAAGTTTCCTCAAAAACACCTGACATTTTAGCAGAAAATATTTTCTTAAGAATTTAGTTAGTAATAATCAGCAGTTATATAACTATAGGATTTATTTAAACAAAATTTAAAAACAATGCAGTTGGACTAAAATCATTCTCCTTTAAACTACATGATTATTTTCACACAGATTTTGGGAAGATATAGGGTGGAGTAAATAAAAGGATTATTTCATAGTGGCTCTATTAAATAGTGTTGTAGAACTTCAGTTGCCACTATTTGGTTTAATATTATATGTGCTTGAAGTTAGTGGGTAGTGTTTTAGAAGTTAAGAAAGTGGTTAAATTCCACATCAGAAAACAAAAAGATAACTTTGAAATAGCATGGACTTGACCCAACCTAAAATTCTGTCTTCCCTCTGCCCTGTGTCTTTAGCTAAACTCCTTCAACAGCCTTCCTATTCTATATTGTTGCATTCTACCTGACAGGTATCTAGTTGGTTCAAAAGGACATAGGTTAATAAAGTATAAGGAAGCCTCCAAAGTAGATTTAAAAGTGGAAAAGAAAGACTTTTAAGGTCTCAAGAACTGAAACAATAAAATGGATTGATAGTCAATAGGGTTGATAAGGGGTACCACCAATGAGGAAGGAGGCTACTGCAGGCCTACATAATGAGAGTGTTCTCCACACAGCAAGCATAAATAAATCCTCTAAATTATATCCCTTATACCATTTTAATTTATACAATATTTTATCTGGTGGGTGGTCACATAAAGGAAGTTGGGGCCTAAGGTATCTGTGGATGTGAAAGGGGAGGTCCTGCAAGGTCCAGGCCAGTGTGGAACTAAGTTCACAATTAGAGTAATGTTTTTACCTGCTTTATCATTGCAATAAAGTGAAAAGAGAACTGAATCTAGAGGAACCAGGGTTCTGGTTCTAAATTTGCCAGGCTAAGTCTTAAATAATTCCTGTTTCTGGGCCCCACTTTTATTGTCTAATAAGAAAGAAAAAGCAAAAATAAAGCAATTTGAATTAGAAGAGTTCTGAAGTCCCTGCCAGGTCTAAGGTGAGGAAAGCCCTCTGCTGTGAGGTTGGATGCCTCAACTACTCAGTACTGTAATAGAAGAAATAAGGCAACCAGAGATAAAGGACTTCTAAATGAAAAAAAAAAATCTTCATAATTAAAGACTGCTTTAGCATTAGGCTGACTACAAGGAAGTACCTCAGATGTTTCACATATAAGTATCTTACAATAATATTAATAGCATAAGACACAATTTAATGGATCAAATGAAAATCTACATTCAATAACTCATCTATAAAAAAATTTCCACTTTGAATATATTTCAACAATAAAAAAGTTAAAAGTATCTTGGAGTTCATATCAGTAGGATTGAACTGTACTTTAACTGGATGGAACACCTTTGGGAAGATAAAGATAGTTAAATTTTCTACTTTCCTAGTTATTAGGACATTTATCTCACAACATGACTATACCTTATCCAAACCGTATCTGGATTCAGTACATTTAAAATATTCTAGATAATATAGTTTATATTTATACACAGGAAATGTTAATGACCATTAAGTTGGCAGCAGTCATAGGCACATCAACCTATTATGCTGAAGATGACAATAAAAGTACCTTAGTCTTTGGAAATTTTTCAAAATATATCTCTAACTGTAGCTTCAACTTTCTCATACTACCTTCAGTAGCACCTTAAATATACCTTTGTTTATTCAATAAAAAGTTTTTTCATAGTCTAGTTAGTAATAATGATTATTGAACATCAGTGGTTTTCTTTTAAAATAATTTATGTAGTCTACACAAATAAAAATGTACAATACATAAAATAATATCTTTAACAGATAAGGAAATATTCTCTTATTTACATATTTTAAATCACAGCAATGATTGTTAAAGTGCATTTAGTATTGTGAGAGTTCTTTGATAACCACATGTTGAGCATTCTGATCATGCATCAGATTTCAGTCCACCCTGATTAAGACTGGTTGGTAACATCTGCATGTCAAATTCATAGTGAATATATCTATAGATCTCCTCAGCCTTTTGATGAGTTATTTGTGCATACATGGAGATTTCTTGAGGTGAGCTGAAAAATTAAACATTACAGAAGAAGTTTTGATTTTTATAAAATTTAATGCTTATCTTGTTTAAAAACACCAAACAAAACAGTCTTTAAGAAAATCATATCTTCCTAAAAGCATTTTACATCCAGTTGCTATATATTTAGCAACAAAAACTTACTTGCTCCCTTTATTTAAAATTATATGTAATAACAATAATTTCAACATTTTATGTGGACCCTTAGTTTAATTAAAATGAACCTATTTCCTGAAATCTCCCTTTTCAAGCAAAATAATAAAAAATAAGTGAAATTTTAAAATGTTACTAGTTACAG
>JAQZBX010055751.1:0-18342 GCA_029593785.1 Cabassous unicinctus | reverse complement strand
AGCTAAGCCCGCGGGCGTCTGCAGCACACCTCACGCAGGAGGGAACTGCAGCCCCGAGGTTCTAAAATGGCTCCCTTTTATAGGGGGTCGCCGACGCAGTTTGCAAGCAAGCAGGGTGTACAGAAGCGGATCTTGGCGGTTAGCTAGTGTCTGCACAACTTCAAGGTTCTGATAACTTGGGACACAGCTGCAAGGTTGATGCTTTTGCAAGGTCTCTCAAGGGAGGGGAGGTTATGTACTTCCCAGATAGGACACTCAGGGAACAATAGAAAGTTTTCTTCTCTAAGTTACTTTGGGTAGGCTAATTTGGAGCTAGAGTACAACAATACATGACACATACTATGACACGTGTGTCCTGACACGTGAGCCTCCCTTCTCCTTGAGGAATGAACACTGGAGCCTGAGTGGACTGAGACAGGAGAGCTGGCTCTGGACTTTGATTTATCTCCCTTTAATCCCCAGATGGACCTGCAGCCCCTGCTTTCTGGGTCTGGCATGAGTTTGCAGTGAGAGGATGTGAAAAGTGGGTTGGCCTTTATAAGTAAGAGAACAACGTGGGGCAGGGAACTACCCAGCAGTGAAGCTGCTTCTGCAGATGGATTACTGTACATTTTCTGAGATATGACTGTGGACAGGAAGGAGAGAGATGATTCCAGTTTTGGCTGGCCCCTTCACCCTCCATGAGCAGACTGCAACTCTCCCCTTCTCTTTAGGAGAAGCCATGGGTGATGCAGCAGGGCCTATCATTTGAGTCTGCCTATTTTTCTTCAGGGAGGCCATAAGATGGGAGAGGTAGGAAGCCCAGAACCTTCTGCCCATCAGGCCCCTGGGCAGGTGTTCTCAAAGGTGGCGCCCAGTATGAAAGCAATTCTGAGGCAGCCGAGCCAAGCCTTCCGCAAACTCAAAGGCCGGCCTTTGTATCAGTGTGTGTGTGCATGTATGTACAGTTGATTCTCATTATCCGTGGATTCTACTTGCCAGAATTTATTTGTATTCCCTAAATCAATACTCACGGTGCTTTCAAGGTCATTTACTAAAGACACGCCCAGAACAGTGAAAAATTTGTCACTTGACACGCATTTCCAGCTGAGGTTAAACAAGGCGACGTTCTGTCTTCTGGTTTCAGCTCTCAGACTATAAACAAGTGTCCCTTTCACAGCATATTTAATGCCAAGTTTTGTGTGTGTGTGTGTGTGTGTTTCTGCTTTTTCTTTGTGATTTTGTTCTTAAAAGCGGCCCCCAAGTATAGCACTGCAGTGCTGTCCAGAATTCCGAGGCCTAAGGGGCTGTGATGTGCCTTACAGGGGAAATACATATGTTGGAGAAGATTCTGAGTTATTGTGCTGTTCAGTCCATGGGGTCAGTGTTGACTAATCAATTATATATTAAATAAGGTGTCTTTAAACAGAAATGAGGCATAAAACAAGATTATGGACTGATCGGTTGAAGAAAATGTTGTGACCAGAGGCTTGTAGGTGCCTAACCCCTGTCCCCAGGGAGCAGTGGTTCTGTATTTGCTAATTCAGTGTTTTCTGGATGATAACTACCATGAATAATGAGAATTGGCTCTATGCGGGAAGGAAGGAGGAGAGGAGACAGATGTTCCGAATGTTGAAAACGGGAAGAGTTTCAGATAAGGAATGTTAGGTGGGGGGGTAGAAAGATATCGAGACAGTGAGGGTGTTTATGCCCCTGACTTTGTTTGGTTTCTTCTCTGCCAGTGCTTCCTCCCCACCACCTCTGCTGCCTGTTAATTAGTGTTCTGAAAGGGAGTCTTTGACAGAAAAATCAAGGCTCCGGGCTTCCTTTTCCAACCCTTTAGGGTTATTCCTCTCTGTTGCCAGGGGCATTCCAGCGTTTTTTGAGTGGGGTCATGAGAAGTACAGTGGACTTGAAGGCGTTCTTTTCTTCTTTCTTAAAATAGCCTTTCCATTGAGCACCCAAAATATATACACTTGTTAGGAAAAAAATGAGAAAATTCAGGTCACTCCTGTCAGGCGGCCGGCCCGCCCGCCCTCTCCTTGGGGAGGTGCGGGGAGTCCAGCATCCTGGTAGGACTCCTTCAACCTGAGTCAGCTCCGTTTGCCAGGGCTGCTGTGACAGACACCACACAATGGTTGACTTAAACAATGTGCTTTTTTTTTTTTGTCTCAGTGTTTTGGAGGTTAGAAGTTCAAAACAGAGAAGTCTGCAAGGCTGGGCTGTCTCCTGGAGTCTGGCGTTCTGGTGCTGGCTTGTCACAATCCTTGGGGATCCTCCGTTTGCATCTCTGCCTCCTGTTACCTGGCAATCTCTCTCTCCTTGTGTCTGCTCTTCCAATTCTGCTGACTTCCAGCTTCGGGCTCCTCCCCGTGGCTTTCTCTGACTGACAATGTCTGAATTTCTTCTGCTTGTTAAGGGCTTCATTCATACAGATTAAGACCCGTCCTGATTCAGTTCAGCCACATCTTAGCTGAAAAATAACATCTTCAAAAGGTCCCATTTACAAATGGGTCCATACCCATAGGAACGTGGTTTCAGTTTAAGAACATGCCTTTTCTTGGGACCCATGATTCAGTCTACCACAGCAGTAGATCTGGATCTGGGATTCCATACATCAGAGCCCCAAGCGGAAATTGTTACACCTCTTAGATCTGGGATCTGTGGGTCTGGGTGGACCTGAGGAATCTCTCTCTCTCTCTCTTTTTTTTTTTTTTACAACCCTCCGAAGTGAGCCTGATGCAAAGCCAGGGTTGAGAACATGCAGGCTTCCATTCCCTTTACATTTTGGAGGCAAACACAATTTAAGGTGTTGTGGGTTGGAGTGGAGGAAGAGAGGGGGAGGGGAGGGGAAAAGAAAGGGAGAGGAAGAGCAGAGGGAAAACAGAACAGATTAGGAGAGTCACCCGCAGCCCTCTCAGGGTGGGTGGTAGGTCAGCCGTTCCTGGAAACTAGATTTTGGTAGAGGTAAGGGGCGAATTGAGACACTGAATATCTGAGTGGGGTGGGGGGAGTTGTGGGGAGGGGTACATACTCCACCAAGAAAGTCTCAGAGTGGCCCAAACCAGGATCTGCCACTTCCCTTCACAACTTTGTTTGTTGCCAACTTTATCTATGGCTGGCCACACCTTCCTTCCCAAAAAAGTCTGAAAAAGAAAAATAAGGAGAGGTGGCTTTAAAACACACCATTTAAATCCACTCCTGGGCTTGAGTGTGGTCTCAGCACTGCAGGTGAGCAGATGTATTGTAACAGCCCACCTCCCTGCTTGCTCCCCTCATCCAGCCCCCAGGCAGGATACTACCTCCACCAGTGCTCTGTAATTGGCTCCTGACTATGCAGCCTAATGGGAGAAATCATGGGAATGAGCTGGTTTTGGAAAAGAAGGACCCTGATCCCTCATTTCACACCAAGAGGGCAGAGGCCAGAGCAAGCCCCTTGTCACCTGAGGGAGCCAAGTCCTGGGCATCTTTACTCGCTCACTCATCCACGGCCACACACCTGGGGGAATCTGGGAGCAGTCAAGAATACAGTATCTAAAAATGGCTTTTTTGTTGTCTCCTCATCTAAGTGATACATGGTCATGATCATGTCTAGAACCAGTCGCTTCTCAAGTGGCATGGCATGGGGAAGCCACTGTGTTTAGATGGTATTGACTGATAACTATCTCTGGCAGGAGGGCCTCCAAAAAGCCTTTTCAGCTGGTGGGAGGAGTCCTTTTAACAACTGAGAGTTATGTATATCACAGTTCAGCGATCAAAGGAGTGTCTTCTGTGAGGTGACTGGGCTTGCCAGTTGGAAATGTCATGATGGGTTGTTCCTGGCAAACACTGGGCGGTGGTGTTATTCGCTATAACCTGTGACAACTAAAACAATAACGTTGCTATGACAGGATGATGAATCAGGATTATTTGACAGTGCGTTCTTCTAGAATTCTTGGGGGGCCCTGCATAAACCTGACTTTGATGTCTTTTCTTTTTTTTTAATTTTTAGGACTGATTTCTGCGTCCACAAAGATGAACCCTGTGACACTGTTGGTAAGTTTAGAATTACAATAATCATGTAAAGAGCTAGAAAACCCTGTGAGAATCTGGAGGCTTTTCATAACACATCCAGTCTGGAGGAGCTCTTCGCAACAAGCTCTGCATGTTCCACTGCCTCTTTAATTGGAACTTGCTTCTTTGTTTAAATTTATTTATTTTATTTATTTTTATTTTTTTTAAAGATACTTAGATTACATAAACGTTACATAAACATATGTAGAGGATTTCCATATGCCGCACTCCCTACCCCTCCCACACTTCCCCACATTAACAACATCCTTCATTAGTGTGGTACATTTGTTACACTTGATGAACACATATTGGAGCATTGCCACTAAGTACGGATTATAGTTTACATTATAGTTTAAATTCTATCCCTCCCAATTCTATAGGTTATGGCAAGATATATAATGGCCTGTATCTGAAAATGCCCCCATGTTACACCTGTTTTTCCCTCTCCCTGCCCTCAAAACCTCCAGTGGCCACAACTTGGTTTTTAGACTTCATTTTATTTTCCTTTTTTTTTTTTTTTTCTGAAAAGTTTTGGCATTGATTATAGCAGAAGGCATCTAAACAGAGGATTAATAAGGAAGACATGGGAAGTAACTTGAAAGGGGAGCAGGAGCCAGCCAGGCTGCCCGGAAGCATCTGCAGTTGGGGATACATTTGGCTCTGAGCATCTTGGTCACCAAGGTGGGAAGGGAAGCAGGTTGAATGTCACAATTTTCATGAGATGGAGTGTCCTTATTCTTGCACAGGCGGATTACCTTTAACAAACATCCTAAGAGGGCAAACATGATGATGTAGTTGTGAGACTGGTCTTGTCTACCAACCGGGACCATCAGGCTGATTGGTCTATAGTCAAATAGTATGGACACCAAGATGCAATGCTGAGGAAACCATAGCTTCCTTTCTCCCCTTCCCTCCCTCTTCTGCTGTCTACTTATCCCCCACGCTCCCCATCACTTGCCATTTTCTGTTCTGTCCTATCCTCACTTATATCTGGCTTGCTCTTGCCTTCTCGCAGGCTTCCAACTGAAACTGTTCTTTAAGCATAGGAATCAAGTGCTTGATTAATAGAGCAAACACAGGAGGGTTTCCAACTTTGTCTGAGAGCACAGACTTTCACTCACTAGGAGGTCTATGTTATTGCATTGCCAAAATTGAAATTCTGAATCAAATGTGCTTAAAATCATAGAAAAATTGAAAGGAAAAAGTTTAGGGTTGAAAATAAATACGCATCGTGGAATTCAAATGTTAAAAACCCGTCCATCCCGTGGAGTCCTACAGTGGGAAACCCCAAGCCTCACTCTGACTCTGCCTTTTACAAGCTGGATGACCTTGGGTAAATCTCAGTTTCTTAATCCACAAAATGATCGCTTTGGCTAGGTGAAAGACACATAAGGCCCTTCAAAACCTTAGTGGGATGATGATAACATTTAGGTCACATTTTAGAGTTTACAAGATGATTTTTTTCTGTCTTCTACTTCATCTGTCTTCTAAACAAGCCTGAGAACTAGGAATGAAAAAACAACCAGCCACTGTGCTTTGCTCTTGGGGGCTAGACTCCTAGTGGAATTAACAGACCAAGGTAAAGTAAAATATGGGTCAGTGGAGGAATAGTGGACATAAGTCCAAGTCCGTTTGAGGCTGTAGAAAGTGTGTCTGTATTGACCTCTGCTCTTCGACTGAGCTGCCAAGGCACGTGCCTACCTTAGGAATAGATACTCTTTCCCTCTGTTTGTTAGTCAACTTGGCAGTTACCACCTTTCTTAATGGACCTCTGCTATGTGCTTTTCCTGCCTCTCGTGCTCACGCCATGGAAGCATTGATCCATCTTAGCGCCCTGGCCTCTTTGTCATCCCTAGAAGACTCTTAACTACACAGAGCCAAGCTCTGGCCTTTAATCTGTGTGTCCTTCAGTGCTTGGCAACAGGATACAGGAAGCTTGGTCCCTCTTGTTGATTGAATGAATGAATGAATGAACGCAGATGAAAGGACACCAGTGTTTTTGAACCACGTGGATCTAATCACGTGGTTTTCTTTCGTGTGATTTGTAGTTGGATTTTCTTTTCTTTTGAATAAATAGTGTGATATCTGCCATTAACTGCGATTATGCCCTGTGCTCCAGGCCCTTGTTGAAGAGCAGGTGGCTAATTCTGATCAAGCATATTTCCTTCTCTGGAACCATCTCACCATACTACTCGCTTCACACTCATCCCTGTGCTGCCACGAGGCATCTTATATCCTTATGTCACCTCCCAGTTGTGTATGTCTCATTTCCTAAACCAGACTGAAAGTCTTTTAATGGCTGGGACTGGTGTAACCATCCTTTGGTGACCTGCCAATTAGCTCAAAGCTGAACTAGCTCCCATCTCCTGCTTCCCCATTGCATGTTCTTTCCAGTACCTCAATGATTTTCAACTTTTACAAAGAAACCAAATTCCTTTTTTAAAAAAAGATGGTATTTTATTGGAATATACTTATTTTAATGTGTCATAATTTTCGTGTACATTTTATCAAGTCTGTCAGTAATTTGATGATCACCAACATTTGAAAACTGGAGGTTGTGACAGTCTTACTGCAGTCTCAACATCCCATTTTATTTCTGTATTTATTTTAACTCCTTTATTTTGAAATAATTATAAAATCATTTTAAAAATGCAGAAATAGTACAGAAACATCTCTTGCGCCTATCACCCAGCTTCCCCCAATGGTCACATCTTACATGACTAAGAGTGCATCATCAAAACCAAGAAATTGACACAGTTCAGTTAGCGAGACTTCAGAGAGCGTTCAGCTCTCACCAGGTTTTACCTGCACTCATTTTTGGGGGGTGGGTCTTTACATGTGGTTCTGTGCCACTCTGTCACATGTGTAGATTCATATAATCACCACTACCATTGAGATACAGAACTCTTCCACCACTACAAAGGAAATCCCTTGTGCTACCCCTTTATGGAAACACCCGTCCTCCTTCCCTCCCCTTCCCTGACCCCTGGAAACCACTTATCTGTATTCCATCACTATAATTTTTGTCATTTCCACATCCAGTTTATTTTTGTGCTTTGTTTGGATTGCACAGAATGGAAAAATAGCCCAAATCACATAGGTAGTTGCCAATGCTAAGAGATTTTGAACAGCTGCCTTGAAATCTCAGGGTCCGACTGTAACAGGAGAAGGGAGCTGTATCCCGAGTTCTGCCACAAATGAGAAAATCTGGCACTGGGGGATAACTGGGAAAGCAGGGGGGTGGGGCATTGCCAGTGCTTTAGAATTTGATATATAACAGTGTTTTGCGTTGTCTCTCTTGCTTTACTCAGGGTGGAACTGACATAGAATAAAATGCACACATGTTACGTGTACAGCTTGGTGGATTTTTATTTACCTGTATACTCTTGAAACCACTATCCAGATTCAGATATAGAATATCGGCCCTCCAGAAGGTTTTCTCATATACCCTCCTTGTCAATATTCCCTTAAAACCAACCTACTATTCTGATAGTGCTTTTTAAAAAAAGTTTGTCTTTAAAAACTTTGATGTGGTGACAGTGCAAACAGCATTCGTTTTATTGCTCAACCTCGGCAAGGGCATATACATAGTTAATTTTTAAAAGCCATTTCTACAGATGTTATGGATCAAGTTCATGGGCCAGCTGAGTGAAAATACAAAGAATATGAAAGCTAAAACATTCGGTAATAGACACAAATAGGTGGAAATGATAAAAACTTTGCTTTTAAAGTCAGTTTGCAAAAAGGAAGAATATTGTATTAAGTGAACCAATTACATCTAGAAACGAAACAACTCACCAAGTATATTGCTGTAAGTACTGTTCTAGAAATGACTTAAAATACATTCCAAGGTTAATTTGATGGATACATTTGAAGAACCCCTGGGAGTACTTATTGAAGTTCTGGGGTTCTGTGAAAAAGAGCTGACCTCCACGCTGGCCCTCTACACTGCGGGATCTGTGTTAGCCCATTTTATCAGTCTGGATTCCTGATTGCAGGAAACCAGCCACGGGGTATTTGTCTGAAGTCTGGCTGCCCAGGTAGCTGGAGGAACAGGCTTGGAACCCACACAGCAACTGGGAGACACTATCCAGGGTCAGTGGCAGAGCCTGGTTGGTCCACGTGTCACAGCAGCCATGGGGAATGTCCTCCATCTGCCTCCATAGCTGTCTGTCACCAGCTCAGAGTCCTGCTAGAGAGAGGCTCCCATTGGCTTCCCTAAATCATAGGGTCTGCACTGGGGCGAAGAGGCGCTGGCCCTTTGGGCTTCTATAGGGAGGGAAGTACCTCCCACAGAGTAAATTGAATGGGGCAGAGGGGGTGGTACTCCAAGGGGATCAGTGTACTTCAGGCAGGGGGGAAGGATGGATGCTGTACCGTCCAGAACAACTAATGTCCACCACTCCCCGATGTGTTAGTGAACGTTGAAACACAGAAAGCCAGGAAATCCTCAGGTTACGGTCTCTGAGCTTGACAGACTCCGGCCAGCTTAGGCAGAGGTGGGGTTTCCCTGGACATGATTCTAAGCCGGTCCTGAGCCCTGCGGTGGAGAGGCCTCTCCCAGCCAAATGGATGAATGGACCTGCTTTTTAACTTTTTTTATTGGAGATCCTGCCCAGTATTTTCAGAAGACATTTCCTAATCTGATGACCTATGTCTATATGAAACTACAGGACAGAGAATACCCAAAGCATTTTCCCCGAGCCCATGATCTTCCCAAGCTTCAACGTGATGGCCCTGCATGCTGACTGAGTCTTTTGAATTCACGAGTACACAAAGATGACCTGTGTAATCTTTGGCAAGTTGCAGTTGTCTGGGTCTCTGTCACCTAGCCAGGTTGGTTGCTTGTGAAGGATGACTTTGAAAGCTGATGTGTCAGTTCCTGGCACAGTGTCTGGCATTCCACACGTTTATAACAAAAACAGTGAATGCCACAATTACCCTGGTCCATTCCAGCAGGTCAAGCTTAGTGGCAGGAGCAAGGAGGGCATTCTCTTAAGATCCCTCTTGTCTGTTACATTAAACAAAGGAGTGTGTGCCTTGACCCCTTGTGCTGTATGTTTTACATGAATTATCTCATTTAATTCTGTCCAGCCACCCTGCAATGATCTGTTACACGATCGAGTGGTCCTTTCCCCTAAACTTCATCATTTGAAGGTTTTACTTTTAATTCCTTTTTTATACTTTGTCTGTTGAGCTTAGCGACCTGCCTGTAGTCATGGCCACATGGTCATACAACTTGCACAGAGCACTGTATCAATGCCATGTGGTACTATTGATTCCTCTCACTTGGTCACCTGAGAACTAAATTACCAGCCCAGGGCTCTTCTGGATGACACCCAAAAAGAACACATCAAAGGGGCTCCTGGTAGCTCATTCATTCATTCATTCATTTTTTTTATTTATTGAGCACTTACTATATGCCTAGGTACTACTTATCTGAGTTCCATTCCTTCTAGAGCCATCCACACTGGGCACTGGCCTCCTATGACCTTAAGGCAGTAGTTCTCAAAAGGGGACAATTTCTTCCCCCAAGGGACATTTGGGAGTGTCTGGAGATGTCTTTGGTTGTCGTAATTGGTGGTGTGTTCTACTGGTATCTTATGAATAGGATGCTGCTGAGCACCCCTATGGACATGCTTTTAAAGGATGAGCCCCCCGCCACGTGGCCAGTGAGTGGCTTCTCGGGTCACTTTGGAAAGGGGGTGTCCTGTGGGGATGACACATCAGGGACTCTACTAGTCACCTCAGTGGAGGACACACACAAAAGGAAAAGGCAACTCTTGAGGCAGAATGACCTGGAAAAACAGGCTTCCATCCCTAACAAGCAGCCGCCCCCTCACTGAGTGGTCCCCACTTGCACAGTTCAGGCCTTGCATTTGTGGGGTGTGTGCTTTTTCTCTGCTGGATTGCTTCTCTGCTGGATTGATTCTTTCCAGCCTCAATCCTGACATAGAGGCCGTTCCAGGTGAGAAAAGGTACAGGGGCTTGGAGGTGAGGTGAGGTCTGTGGAAGCCTGGGCTGGCCCTTGGCATTGCTTGCTCCCGACATCCACCTCTGGGCCTCTCTTTGGGTGGCTGCCTGAGTACCCTTCTCTCCATAGCCTGGATGACTGAAAACAGGTGTCTGAATTACAGCAAGTGGGGGTGGGGGTTGTTTGTCTTGCTGTATGCTGAGCTAGTGATTATTTTGAAAGCCTAACTCAAGCCGGGGTTGTTTTTTTTACCCTGGCCTGGTCTCGTAATATTTTTTAATGAATGGAAAAGTTTCCCTTTTTCCTCCCCTGGTAAACAGATGTGATAATCCTGCCCAAAGCAAAGTGGAGCTGTTTCTTAGCCACGTGAGGTGTTTCAGCAGAGGCCAGGGAGATGCAGCCGAGGGGCTCCAAGCCCCTGTCCGTTCTCAGGGGCCCTGCTGCTGTGGCCAAGAGTCCCACAGCCCTCCTTGACCTTGGCTGGAAGGACCTGTGTCTTATTGTCCCTGCATCCCGGCAGCAGCAGTACACTGAAAGGGAACTTCATAGAGGTGGCCATGTCTCCAAGCAGCGAGCCAGCCTAAGGAGGAGAACACGAGGGTTTGCTTGTCCATGGAGGACATGGACCATGGGGGCAGGATTTTCTCTGACCAGAGCGATGGTGTTTGGAAATGAAGCCTTGATCTCTGAAGTCTGTTTCAGGCCAGCCCTCCCTGGGACCATGAAACCAGACCGTTTCAAGGAACTAGCGAGAGGTGAGGAGAAAGGGCTGACGTGTCATGGCGCCAGATCTGCTTGACTTTTTTTTTTTAAGCTTTAATTAATTTTTTTTTTTTTTTACTTTAAAAATATTTTTTATTGAAATAATAAGTAACATTAGCAAGGTATTTTATAGTTTGCAAAACATTTTAAAATCTATTGACTTTTATTAATTGGATGTGTCAAGGAGGAAGAGAGGTTGGAAATAGGTGATGTTGTCAGAATTCAGGGCTCAGACCCAGAGGTAGTGCCACCTTTTGAATATAAAAGCAAACATATCAGCATTTATCTGTCCAGCTGTACTTTATGCCCTTCACATTTGTCACCCTGGAAGACCATTTGCTTATTCCAATCATGAGGCCGTGGCTCGAGATGTGTGTAGAACCCTCTTTGGAATTTCCTTCAGAGGTGAGCAGTCCTTTGGGATTTTTGTAGAAATAGGGAGTCTTCTTTCTGTGAGGGTGGTTTTGAATTGTGGAAATGTCAAAAGTTTTTAATTTGCTGAATAAAGTAGATGAGGCTGAAAAGCAATGTTTGAGGTAAAAGTGGTATTTAGTAAATAAGTAAATAAATAACCTTAAATAAATAAGTAAATAATAGACCTTCAATAAAATAAAGTCTGACATGTCTGTCTGAAGCCAGTCTCTCTACTTTCTGTTCCCATCTTGTTCGTATTTGGCACAGTGGACGCTTCTTTGGTTTCAGGCTTACCCATCCAGTGTCTTTTGTGTCTACTTTGAAAAGGTTATAGAAAAGGGGTAGGCTAGTTAAAATTTAGTTACGTAAGAGTTGTCCCAAATAAGAGGTCTTTAGCAAATCCATCTGTTTTCCAGAAGTTATATTGATATTTATCTTTGTGATTTCAAAGTGTGTGGAGAGGTTTTGAAGTGTTTTGAAGTGATCTCTGAGAGGTTTTAGGAAAGGTTTCAATTCAGGGACTCAAATGTGCCTATGTCTAGTCATCAGGGAGCATGTTGTTTGGACAACTGCTGCTTGCATCATTGTGTTATGAAAAAATAGACCACTCATTTAAGAGGATTAGGAAAGTAGTGTTCTCTGAACCTTAGGAGTTTGCTTCTCGCAAATCCAGCTCTGATTCCTCAACTGAGAAGTTGCTGGGAAGGCTAAAACACATCTACTTCTGTAAACGAGTTTCTTTTGCATGTTTAGCTTTAAGTAGAAAATATTTTCTCAAAAATGCCAGGTGAGTTGTGTCTGGATGTTGGAGACTGGCTTCTGAAAGATCATCTGAAGGAGCCTGAGGAAGGGGCTTGGGGTGGGGTCCGGGTATCTCATGCACTGGGTGCAGTGAGAACAGAAGCCCAGGCCCCGGAAGTCCATGAACCCAAGACATCTCAGCTGGGAGCTGGAGAAGTGTTCCCACAAATGTTTCTTTACAGAAAAATTTTTTATTAGAGAAGTTGTGGATTTTCAGAACAATCATGCATAAAATACAGGATTCTCATAAACCACCCCACCACCAACACTTTGCATTGGTGTGGAACATTTGTTACAATTGATGATAGTAATTTTTAATAATTGTACTAATTTTTAATAGTAGTTACCTTTTCTACAACTGAGGAAAGATTATTAAAATAGTAATAGTAACCATTGTCCATAGTTTATATTCGATGTATTTTTCCCCATATACCACCCTATTATTAACACCTTATATTAATATTGTACAATTGTTACAATTCATGAAAGAACATGCTTATGCTGGTACTATTAGCTATAGTTAATACAGTATGGGGTGTTATACAGTCCCATATTTTGTCTTTTAATTTTTGTTCTAGTAACATATAAGACCTAAAGTTTTCCCGTTTAACCACATTCACCTATATAATTCAGTTCTGTTAATTACACTCGCAATATACTGCCATCACCACCACCCATTTCCAAACCTTTACAATCAACCTAAATAGAAATTCTGTACAAATTAAACATCAACTCTTACGAAAGACATAAATATATGTATCCAAGAAGCGCAACCTGTGTTTATTAGCTCTGGTAGCATTGTTGTAGTTTTAGGGGACTTTCTATATATAGTATCGTGTCATGTGCAAATAGTGAAAGTTTTACTTCTTCCTTTCCAAGCTGGATGCCTTTTAATTCTTTTTCTTGGCTAACTGCTCTGGCTAGAACTTCCAGCACAATGTTTTATGAACAGTGGTGACAGTGGGTATCCTTGTCGTTTTCCAGATCTTAGACGGAAAGCTTTCAGTTTTTCACCATTGAGCCAGATGTTTGCTGTGGGTTTTTCATCTATGCCCTGTATTATATTGAGGAAATTTCCTTCTACTCCTGTTTTTCTAAGTGTTTTTATCAAGAGGGGGTGCTGGATTTTGTCAAATGCTTTTATTGCATCAATCAAGATGGTCATGTGGTTTTCCCCCTCATTTTGTTAATGTGGTACATTGCATTAATTGATTTTCTTCTATCAAACCACCCTTGCATACCTGGAATAAAACCCACTTGATCATGGTGTATAATTCTTTTCACGTGTGTTGGATTAAATTGGTAAGCATTTTATTGAGGATTTTTGCATCCATATTCATAAGAGAAATTGGTCTGTAATTTTCTTTTTTCGTAGGATCTTTATCTGGCTTTGCTATTAGGGTAATGTTGGCCTCATAGAATGAGTTAGGTAAGTGTTCCCTCCTCTTCAATTTTTGGGAAGAGTTTCAGCAGAATTGGTATTAATTCTTCTTGGAATGATTGGTAGAATTCATCTGTGAAGCCACCTGGCCCTGGGCTTCTCTTGGTTGGGAGGGTTTTGGTGACTGATTCATTCTCTTTACTTGTGTTTGCTTTGTTGAGATCTTGTATTTCTTCTAGAGTCAGTGTAGGTTGCTTGTGTATTTCTAGGAAATTGTCCATTTCATCTAAGTTGTCTAATTTGTTGCCATATAGTTATTCATAGTATCCCTTTTTGATCTTTTTATTTCTTTGGGGTCAGTTGTAATGCCCCTCTCATTTCTGAATTTCTTCCCTTTTTTTTTTTTGTCAGTCTAGCTAAGGTTTTGTCAATTTTATAGATCTTTTAAAGAAACAAATTTTTGGTTTTGTTAATGTTCTCTATTGTTTTTTTAGTCACCATTTCATTTATTTCTGCTCTACTCTTTGTTACTGCTCTCCTGCTTGCTTTAAGATTCATTTGCTATTCTTTTTCTAATTCCTCCATGTGTGCAGTTAGGTCTTTGATTTTAGTTTTTTATCCTTTTTTAATGTAAGCATTTAGGGCTATTAATTTCCCTCTCAGCACTACCTTCTCTGTATCCCATACGTTTTGATATGTTGTGTCCTCATTTTCATTCATCTCAAGATATTTATACTGATGTCCCTTGCAAGTTCTTCTTTGACCCATTGATAAAGAATGTGTTATTTGACTTCCATATATTTGTGGATTTTCCAGTTCTCTGCCTGTTGTTGGTTTCCACCTTCATTCCACTATGGTCAGAGAAGATGCTTTGTGAAATTTCAATCTTTTAAAATTTGTGACCCATTATGTGGCCTATCCTGGAGAATGATCCATGTGCCCTTGAGAAGAATGTATATCCTGCTGTTTTGGGGTGCGGTATTCTATATATGTCTGTAAGGTATTGTTCATTTACCATATTATTCAAGTTCTCTGTTTCCTTATTGTTGTCTGTCTAGATGTTCTATCAATTGATGAGACTTGTGAGTTGAAGTCCCCCATTATTGTTTTGAGGTGTCTATTTCTCTCTTCAGTTTTGCCAATGTTGGCTCGTATATTTTGGGGCAATGTGGTTAAGTGCATAAATATTTATGGTTGTTATTTCTCCTTGGTAGATTTCCCCTTTTATTAATTTATAGCGTCCTTCTTTGTCTCTTATAACAGCTTTTGACTTAAAGTCTATTTTATCTGATGTTAGTACAGCCACCTCGGCTCTTGTTTGGTTACTATTTGCATGGAATATTTTTTCAACTTTTCACTTTCAGCCTATTTATGTCTTTGGGTCTAAGGTGGGTCTCTTGTAAACAACATGTAGTTAGATCTTGCTTTTTTATCCATTCTTCCAGTCTGTGTCTTTTGATTGGGGAGTTTAATCCATTAACATTCAGTGCCATTACTGTAAAGGTAGTACTTACTTCAGTCATTTTGTCCTTTGGTTTTTATATGCCATATTTTTTTGTCTCTCATCTCCTTTATTAGAGTCTCCTTTTCTGTGTATTTGATGTTTTTTGATGGTGTCTAATCCTTTTCTCATTTCTGTTTCTGTGTATTTTTAGAATTCCTTCTTTATGGTTACTCTGGGGTTTGTATTACACAACCTACGTCTACTAATCTACTAATTTGAAAAGACACGAACTTAAAATTCAATAGCATACATGTTCTCTGCTCCTATATTCCAATATTTCCCCTTTTTATGTTGTCTTTGTCCCACTTTACAACTTTATATTTTGCATATCCAATATCAGGATATGCCCTTTTCTTGTTCAACTGTATTATGACTCTTATAGGAATCAAAGAGTAGAGTTGTATATTGAGGATACAGTACTTCTGGATTCTGCATTTACCTTTTTAGTTACCCTTACTGATAATCTTCATTTCTTCATACTACTCCAAGCCATTTTTTCCTATCTTTTCTTTCAACCTGCAGAAGGGCAGGTCATTTTTTTAATGAACTCTCTAAGTTTCTGTTTATCTGTGAATATTTTAAACTCTCCCTCATTTTTGAAGGACAGTTTTGCCAGACAAAGTATTTTTGACTTGCAGTTTTTCTCTTTCAGTACCTTAAATATATCATACCACTGCCTTCTCACCTCCATGGTTTCTGATGAGAAATTGGCACTTAGTCTTATTTAGGACCCCTTGTATATGATGAATCACTTTTCTTTTGTGGCTTTCAGAATCCTATCTTTATTTTTGGAATTTGAAAAATTCTGATTAGTATGTCTTGGAGTAGGTCTAATTAGGATTTATTCTGTTTGGAATATTTTTGCTTTTTGGACATGTATATTTATGTATTTCATACAAATTGGGAAATGTTTGGCCATTATTTCCTGAAAAATTCTTACTGCTCCTTTTCCTTTCTCTTTTTTTTAATGGTACACCTATGAACACATATGTTTGTATGCTTCACGCTGTTGCTCAAATCCCTGAGATACTGCTCAATTTTTTCTCTTCTTTTCTGTTTTTCTGACTGTATGATTTCGATTTTCCTGTCTTCTAGTTTGCTGGTTCTTTCTTTCACCTGTTCAAATCTGCTATTGTATCCCTTCCATGTATTTTTAATCTCTACTATTTTGCTTTTCATCCCCATAATTTCTGTTATGTTTCTTTTTATAATTTCAAATTCTTCTTTATCTCTTTACCCAGGTATCCCTCATCTCCTTGAATTGATTTAGGAGATTTGTTCGAACTTCAATTAGTTGCTCCAAATTATGTGTCTCCTCTGAAGTTTTAATTTGTTTCCTTGACTGAGGCATATCTTCCTGCTCCTTAGTATGGCTTGTAATTCTTTTGTTGCTGTCCAAGCATCTGATTATCTTGATGAGTTAATTCTGAAGGTCTGTTTCTCCCTTTTGTCTAGGGTTTTATTGTTGATTGGTTTTGTGTTAAGGCTCTTCTTTGAAGCTTGGTCCAACTTATTCTAGACCTGTAGAACAGACCATGTTTAATCAGGTTTTCTCAGCTCTTCTTCATCTGATTTTTGCCTTGGATATGCAGTACAATTTTTAAGATTGCCCTTTTTGTGCATTTATTTCACTTCCCAGAGAAGGCTTCCTTTCCTCTGTTTCTTCTCTGGGAATATTGATCTATTCTGTTTGTTTTTGTACAGTTTTCTCTCCAGCTCTTTGGCTTTGTTTAAATTCTCTCCCTCACTCAGTGCCCTGTTTTCCTTGCACTTTTCAGTTCTGGGACCCACCCCCCACCCTCCCGCCCCCCGCCCCATCTTACAGCAGTTCATTTTAACCCCCCTTTTTTTCTCTGTAAGCCTTTTCTGCCTCTGCTCATTAAGGTGTCCTGCCCCAGGGAGCCAAATGGGGTCATTTGGAAAGGTAGGTCACTCCAGAGTGGTTTGTTTTGCATTTAGGTGGTACAGCCAACAGAAACTAGATTGAGCATGTTCACCACTTGCCAGCCTTTCTACCATGGTTTCTCTCTTTCCTCTCCCCCCATGGGGGCCCATTTGTATGCAGCCCTCCTCAGGGGCTTGTGTTCTGCCCTGGGTCTCTGTGGACTTGGGCCCATGTGCCTGGATATGCCTGTGAGTGGCTCTATAGTCTGTTTCCCCGGTGGGAGGGACCTGGGCCACTACCTCTGAGCGACTTCCAAGCTGCACAGGACTGAGTATGGGGCAGGGAAGTGGACCTGTGGGTCTGGATGGAAATTTCCTACTTGATATTTTTCTTTGATTCAGCCTTTGTGAAGTCCTTCTCCACTCTCAAACATCCTCCAGAGTTCTAAGCAAGTGGGATTTGTCCTGTTATTTGCTGAAACTCTAGGGAAGTTTTTCAAGGGATATCTTACATCACCATGTTGATAACTTCACTCCTCTGCCTCCCACAAATGCTTCTTGACAGTGGGCCTCATGGTCCCTTTTCACTATCCATGGGGGCTCATCAGCCTCCCACTCTGAGGAGGCCTCCCATTCAAAGAGGGGATGTTGCATCCCTGCATTATATTGTTCTTCACTGCTGTCCTTTTGTGATTCCCCTAATTTCTCTGTCTCTATTTTCTCATCTGTAAAATGGAGATAATACTACTCAGGATTAGTGTGAAGGAACAAAGTTGTGAATTTTAGTCACTAGCACTTGTTCAAGAGTTCTTCCAAAAAAAGGGATCAAGATGAGAATAGAAGACAATTCCCAGAGAAAGGGATCCTCATGCTTCCTTCCATTGGGAAACAGGGTACACAGGGTGGATACAAGAGGCTGCAGGGCCCTGATGTGGCATGGGGTTCAGTGCAGGAAAGGAGATAGGAGGAGAACTACACAGGCTGGGAAAAGGCTCTGGGAGCAGGAGAGAGGGTGAAGAGGGGTGAGTGGATTTTTAAAGAAGCGTTGCTGGAGATTTGACTTACAACCTTTCTAACATTCTTCAAGAGATGTATATAGAAATTAGGATGCCTTGGAAACCTTCTCTTTTGGTTGGTAGACTGTGCTTCTTTGGATGAGACTCTGAGGTGATACTGGGCTGGCGAGACTTCTGTAAGTTACTGCTGATATTTCTGGATCACAGTCAGTCCTCTGCATCTGGCAGCGAAAGCATCACTTTGGAATTGAGCCAAGAGTTCATTTCCCCCATGACGGCTCTGTTGTTGGACTGATGGCATAAGAGAGCACGGTGCAGTCAGACCCAAGCCATTGTGGTGCCCGGAATTATCCACCAAGTCGGGAAGTGGGGTGACCCTCCTGGAATGAGAACTGTGATCCTGGGGCAAAAGCTGCTCCATAGCTTTTCGTATTTCAGGCAGTTCACCAGAAAGCTGGTCTTTGTGAGATGACTAAATTGAAGAATCCCAAACACTCCCTCGTGAAGCTGAAAATTGTCTATGAGTTTTTTTAATAATTTCTGCAGATATGCAGCTTGAGAAATAGAGTGCTTT
>JAQZBX010055750.1:0-18366 GCA_029593785.1 Cabassous unicinctus | reverse complement strand
ACGGGGGCTCCATCCACTGAGCCACTCCCACTTCCCTCAAGGATTTTTAATTTATCCACTTTGACTTCCTGTTGCTAAAGGCTAGACTAGAAAAGTAAACAAGCCCTACAAGCCCTATATTTTTATTTTTATTTTTTTTAGTCAGGCAAATACTGTACTTTTATGTAACCATGTTTTTTGCATTGTCATCTCATTTTTATTTTTATTTTTCTTAATTTTTTATTAGAGCTGTTGTGAGCTCACAGAACACTCAGCATCATGTGCAGAATTCCCATAGGTCACCCTCCAAATGAAATAAACACTGGCCGTGGGTCTGCTGTACGCTAGATTTAAAAACTTGGGCGAAAACAGCCCTGTGCGCCTCCGGAGCCGGGGCTCAGTGGGAGAGCCCCGGGCACACGCCGGGGGAGAGGAGGACAGAGGACGCGGGGGCGCCGGGCCAGGCTGGACGAGCCGCCGCCCGCGCGCCTGCGCCAGGAGAGCGCCGGCGCAGGGTGGTGCGCACGCGCGGCTGGCGCCGCCCCTGGAGGCGGGAGGCGCCTCAGAAGAGAGCGGTGCAGCGGCTGTTGCGCATGTGCGCAGCGCGTGCCTCCTGGCCGGTGGCCCCGGGCCTGTCCCCGCGTCGCTGACGGCGCCGCCGCGTGCAGAGGAGCCCGGGCTGCCCAGTAATCACTGCAGAGCGTCCGTCTCCCAGGTGCGGACCAGGCGGCGTGCGTAAGTTTTCTCGCACTCCTTTCAGGGACAGGCTGGCACGGCGTCCCTTGTCCTTCAGCTTTATAAGAGTAGAAGAGAAGGTGGGGCTGGGGGCCCCTTCAGAGCTCGGGAAGGGCCGTGGGCGCCTGGGCACAGGGGCTGCCGGCGTGGCGCCTGCGGCCGCCGAGCCCGGAGCGGGGCGCGCCCGGGGGCTGCTGGTTCTCCACATGAGGGGGCTCTGGCGCCAGGATGCCCAGAGCCCCTGCCTTTGTGGGGCTGCCGCCCTCTGACGGGAGGAGATGCGTCATGATACGTGTAGAATAAGAAGCCCCTGAGGGGCCGAGTTTCCCAGCTGCCAACGACACACACCCTGAAATGGGACTCCGTGGCTTGCGGTTTTGAAGCTCGAAATCCAAAATCACGGTGTCAGCGGGTGCTGCGTGCCCCCTGGAGGCCAGGCGTTTCGGGCGGCTGTCAGCGGGCCTCGGGGCCTCGGCGGCTCCGCCACGTGGCCATGCACGTGCGGCCTCGGCCGCCGCCTCGGGGCTGTGGCTCTCCCACGCTTGCTCCGCCTCTGCCTGAATTGCATTCAGCTTACGCTGGACTCCAGGAATCCGGGTGGAAGCCGACCCGACTCAGCTGGGCCAACGTGACCTAACAGTGTCTTCCCGGCTCACACCCCCAGGGACCATCAAGAGTGTGCGTTTTCTAGGGTACCTAATTCAGCCGGCCACAGATAGGTTGGGTGGTGATGAAGGAGCTGTGCGAAAACAAACAAAACAAGGTAAGAAGAGTAAGAGCTCCAGGTTCTGTTTGATGCAGCTAGTCAGGGGCAACCTGATAAGGTAGCATTGAGCAGAGACCTAAACCTCTACCACACCTTTTTGAGATTTCTTTTTCCAAACCAACCCAACCTCACTCAGGTCCAGGGAATAATTTAACTTCTTGCCTCTCCCTTTCCTAAATTTCAAAGTAAATGGGCTCAGGATGCAGCCGGCTTGATTTAGGTGAGGCTCCAAGGGCGCACTGGAAGAGAACGCCTGGGCAGCCTACTAGATGCTTCTCTGAAAGCGGTTTCCCCCTTTCCTCCGGGAGGAGACGCGTGCCCTGGTCCTGTGCCTTGAAGACTCCCTTGGGTCCCATGGTCAGTTGTGGAGGGGGGACGGGCTGGCACGCCCGCAGCCCCCGCTCCTCCTCCTCACCTGTAAGCCACGACAGCAGCGTGCGCCGGCAGCACGTAGGACCTCCCCACCTGACGGCGACTCTAGGAGAACCAGGTACCAGCACAGCTGGGATCTCCCCGCTTCTTGCCCATTATCTGTTCTGGGTCTGGCTGGCTGTTGAGACCCCTGAGCACATGCACCGGTGAAGCTGCCTGACTGTCCCTGGGAAGAAGCTCAAAGAGGGAGGCCACACGCCAAGACCACGACGCCGAGGGCATCCCAGGGAGGGCGCCAGCGAGGGCCCCACCCTGGGCCACCTCCTCGCCCTCCGTTCCTCAGCTGAGAATGGGAACTCGGAAGGCCTGTGTGCTCACCATAAAGTTGAAAGCCAGCACCTTTGGAATTCCCTCTGTGTATTCTTTGGGGGGACTGTCTCGCGGGGTCTGTCGAACAGGCTCTGGCTCGTGCACTCGTGTGGACACGTGTTGCAGATGTGGTCACTGCTGTGGGGCTAGAGTTGCCCAGAGAGCAGCTTGTTGGCCAAACCCTGCCTCCCGGGACACGGGAAGAGCTAGGGTCCCACTACTTTAACTCCATCAGCTCTGAGTCATGCTGGGGGGCTCTGGTCATGGGTGTGCGTGTCTTCAGTGGCCGCAGCTGCAGCCCGGGAGACCGGATGGCCTCCTGCCGTGGACGCCCCCGCGCCGTGCTGGGGGAAGCGAGGAGGGAGGCCTGGGAGGAGTTTGCCGAGCTGATAAGCTTCCTTGGCAAAGATGAATGTTTATTTTCCCTGTCCTCAGATAACCCAGCTTTTACTAAGGAGTTAAAGTTCCCATCTGCACCGTCTTGTATGGGTATATGGGGAAAGCTGTTAGGTTTGGTTTTGTTTTCAATTCTGAGAAGAGAGCTGTCCTGGGAAGGCGGTCGTCCCTGCAGCCTCGCCCGGCGTTTCTGGGACTCGGCGCGCTCTCTGCTGGTGGGGACGGGCCCAGGGGCCTTGGGCTCCTCCTCTGACGGGGCCACCTCCTGTGCCGGCCGAGCCACTGCACGTTCCCGCGAGTCCCACGTGCCGGAAGCAGCCTCTCCGCAGGCAGGACAGTGGGACCAGGAGGACACGGAGAAGTATTAGGAGGGAAGGGCCGCTGGCCCCCGCCTGCTCGCAGGTGCCCTGCCTTCGTCATCCCCAGGATTTCCAGTGAAAACCAGCTGGCTCAGAAGCAGCCTCCTTTCTTGGGTCTGTGCGCCTTCCGAAGGCCTGTTTCCCAGCTGGGGAATGGCAGGGTGGTCACAGACGGGCTCCCTCCCGGCCTCTGTGCTCCAGCAGGGCTCGGAGTGGGCCGGCGCCCGCGTTACCCCAGGTGTCCTGGAGAGCTGCTCTGTGCCCTCGGCTACCGGAGGTTGTCCTTGTCCAAGGCAGCGCCTGCAGTGGTCGGGGCTCTTGGCGACCTCGGGGCCTGTGCCTCCCTCCCTGGGGCCGCAGCACGCCTGCAGGGACACCACAGGCTGGATGGAGCTCCCCGGGCCTCCGGCTCTTGAGGCCATGCCGTGTTCCACTAGCTGTTTTCTTCCCAAGTCCTGAGTTTGTTTCTCTGCTGAGGGCTTCTCGTGCCCTTGACCTAAAGTCTTTCCTAGGAGGCGGTGTGTCCTCAGCAGCGGGGGGCCCCTCTCATCCCCCGGTCCACGAGCCTCTGGGCTCTCTGCCCCCGGCAGCCCCCAGAAGACGCAGGTCCTGCAGCCCGGGGCCCTCCAGCGGGGGGCCAGCCGGGACTGGAGCCCCCTGCTGACGGCCGTCTCTCCCCCCAGGTCCCAGGTGTGTGATGGGGGCTGCGCTCTGTCTTGGGGGTGTTAATGCAGTCTGCAGTGGTGGCTCGAGCTGTTCTGCAAAACTGGAGCACACAGGTGAGTCCCACATCAGCGGCTCCGCAGGCCCCCCAAGGTGCAGCGTGTCCTGCGGGGGCTGGCGGTGTAGACCAGGGGAGTGGCTCCGGGCCAGCAGGCTGCGTGCCCTGGATTGTGCGGCAGGCTCAGGACAGCGGCTTATTCCCCATCGTCCCGGCCACACCTGCCCGGGGGGTGGGGGAGGGCGGCCCAGGGCAGCAGCTTGTAGCTTTGAAGGCGCAGCCCCAGCCAGCCTCACCGTAGCCTCCCGATTACCCGGTAGCCTCGTGGGATGAGATGCTCCACAGGGGATTTCAGCGTGAATGAAGCTTCTCACTTAGGCCCCTACGCCCTTTTGAAACGTAACCACTTTTGGTGGAAATCTTTTTCCAGTGCAGTATGTAAATTTTCCCTGTTTTATTAATCCACCTATACCAAACATAACTCATCCTCTTTTCTTGATGGCTCGGGGACACCGCGTGAGCCATCGCCCTTGGACATGGCTGGATTATGTGGGATTCTCGGTGAATTCCTCTAGACTGCTAGACTTCTAGTAGGTGATCATTTGGGGGCTGCAGCTGTCATTCTCAGGCTGGTGGCTGCCATCAGCAAGTACAGTCTTAAAAAACGGCGGCGCAGCCCCCGAAACGACCTGCCAGCCAGGCCCCGCCTGCAGAGGCTTCGAGCTGCGGGGTCGCCGGGGGCGGGGGCAGGCGCACTGCGGTTGATGCACCCAGACAAGGTGGCGAGTTTCCTCCCTCGGGGGCCTGTAAGGAAAGGGGAGTCAGACAGGGGGGCAGGCTTGCTGCTGAGGAGCCAAGGCGGCCAGGGACACACCTGGGGACTAAGTTCACGCCCCGCTGGCCTGCGTTCTGTGCGCAGCGCCACCGGGGGTGGGGGGCGTGGAGACACGACCGGGAACCGCCCTGACGGTCTTTGGAAACTGGTTGGACTTGATGGTTTTAAAAATGCAGTAAATCATCCAGATCCCAGCAACCCAGGGCACAAGCAGGCGAGCCGCCACGGAAGCCACGCGAGGGGCCGTGGTGAGGTCACGGCCCAGCAAAGCCAGGGCCTTGGGAAGAGGGCGCAGGAAGGTCGGGAGGCGACTGGGGCTGGGTGGGCACCAGCATCGGTTGCGGACGCCCCTGACGTGCCCGCGGGAGTGGGGCGCAGGCCCTCGGGGGCCCCGGTGGGGAGGGTGTGGGGGCCGCGGAGCTGGAAGCTGCGTGGAGAGGGCCGGGGCGCGGGGGCTGCTCCCCGACTCTGCAGACCGCGGCCCTCGGAAGTGTCCCGGCCGGTTTTTCTTACAAACTAAAACCAGCACTTGATTTACTTCAAACCTCAAGCTGACAGGTGTTAGTGAAAACTAAAACGCCCTTAACCCAGCAGCTTTGTCGCACCGTGTTCTGTGTTTATTTGGAACCGGATGCAGGGAGAATGTTCTTTATGGGCCTTTTGATTAAAATGAGTAAATAGCAGAGGGGTAAAGTCTTAAGGAAGAAAATACTGATAATTAGGTCAAGTGAATGTACACGGATTGGGGGCCATAGAGAAAGAGAATGCTTCCGCATTGCCGGGAGAACGCGCTCACCCAGGGCCACCCCCCATTGTCTCCACACTGGGGTTGTGATGAGACAAGTTGACGGCTTTATCTCGAGCCCTTGCTCACCGCCCGTGACCCCTGCCCTTTCAGGGGAGGCTCCATAAGGAGCTTGAGTTTGCTCCCCAGCCGCCCGCCTCCCCCACGCTGTGCCCTGTTCCCGGAGCTCTTTGGATTCTGTGTAAAATGTCCTTGTTAATGCATTCCAAGGTTTGAACTGCATTTCTAGTTAAACCCTTGCTTGTTTACAGGGACTGAAATAGCCACACTTTGACCTTCCGTTCAGGCTGGGAACATCTGTGGCAATGTGGCTACGTCCTTTTCCCATGTGACAGTTGCGTTTACGCGGCACAGTATGGCAAAGCTCAGGAGACTGTAGACTCACCTCCCTCTTCTCCTTTCCCTCCCCCATTTCATGTTCTATTTTACTTCAAAGGACCAGACTTTCTCATCAGCCAAAACTAAGCGGACCCTACCCCCTTCCTGCTGCTCAGGGTCCGGGAAGAAAGGAACAGAGTGTTAGGAAGTAGGAGTGGGTGCTCCTTCGCAGGGAAGCTGCCGGGGCCTCCCCTTTCCCCTCGTCACCACAGCTGCTCAGGGCACCACGGCTGGCGTGCAGGGTCCCAGCCGGGTCCTTGGGCACAGGCTTGGGACCACGTCTCATCAGTGGCCCCTCGCTTCCGGTTTCACTTGCCCTGGACGCCACGTCTGAGTGAGGTGATTGCATTTTTGCTACACGCAAGAGACCGTGTCTGGGGTTGAGGAAGGAGAAGCTGTTCTTAGAAAGGAAGACCACAACCCAGAGCAATCCTTGCCGAAAGCCAGAGAAGTGGCCTGGGCCGTGAGCACCGCGAGAGATCAGGCCAGGCTGAGAAAGCGGGACTCCGCGGAGGATGGCGGGGTTCCTAGGTGCCGAGGGGGACTAGGACAGAGGGGAAGTGACAGTGAGCACTGCGTGTTCTTGTCCCAGGTGGATGAGAGCCAAGCCTGGAGCACTTGCAGGGATGCGCCAGGGATTCGGGACGTGGGGAGCCACGGCAGTCGTTAGAGGGGTCTGAGCGAGGGGCAGCTGTTTTAGGAAGCGTAGTCACCGCACTGCCAAGAGCAAAAGGGACCAAGAGTCAAGGTGGAGGCACCTAGCAGAAGAGCCAAACCCTGGATGGCCACCCAGGAGATGGGGCTCTGCGAGCTGTGGGGTGGGGCGAGGAAGACACAGCTGGGCCCGGGGCCCGGGCGTGACCACCAGGCAGAACAAGCAGAGGCGCTGGGGCTGTTTCCAGGCAGTGATGAGTGCAGAGAGACACACCGACCTCGCCAGAAGTGGCCAGAAGGCCAGTGATTCCGGGGGAGAACAGGGAATGGCCTGCAGGGCCAGAAAGAGGTCAGGGTGCACGATGTGCTTTTGCCCGAAGATGGTTGTCGAACTTGCCAGGAACTAAAGCAGGGGCGGACCAGCGCCCCCTGCCAGGCCCGCCCTTCCTCACAGACCCCGGGAGCAGCCTGTCACCACATCCCCTTTCGGCTGCTTCCCCAAGGTGGCACTCGGGGCCCACACTCGGTAGGAAGCCACGTACCGGTGCTCCGGGCTCCGAGCCCAGGGGCTGCCGAGTGCTGCCCCCGTGAGTTGTGCCAAAGCAGGAACAGCCAGAGAGTGGCTGCTTTTCCTCAGAGGAGCCTCCTGGGATAAACACGCAGCTAAGGCTGCTGGCGTATGGTCAAGTTTGGAACGACGTGGAACTTGTCATTTCCGGCCAGACGAGCCAAGAATGTCAGCAGAGGACACTGGCCTTGTGTCCGGTTTCCGTAAGGCAGCTTCACTCCACTGCTGACACAGAGTGATGGGGCGTGGGCAGGCAGGGGCAGGAGAGCCGGCATTGGAGAGGAAGTGCAAGACGCCAGGGGAGCTCGCTGGTCAGCTGGGAGCTTTGGCTGCTACAGCCCCAAAGATAATGCCCGGCCCCGCTGCAGCCCTGATCCCAGCCCGTGAAAAGATGCCCAGGTGTGCTGGGCACAGCTGGACGGTGGCATCCGTGCAGCCCACAGCAGGGCTGGTCGAGAGCCTCCTGCCCACTTGCTGTCGGCATCTGCAGAGTGAGGCCTGGGCCCCACTACTGTGCGGGCCACGGGGTGGGACGGGCAAACAGATCAGAAAATTAGGAGTTTGTTTCCTCATTCACTCCTGGTAACAGATCCTCCTGTTTCAGAGAATTGGGCTGAGAAAGTAGAGGGAGAAGGAGAGGCGTGGGGGACGGGGACCTTTGACTGTCGTCTGAGGTTCTGTGTCTGTGTGAGCCCCTCAGAGAGCTAAAGCTGGGAGCGTTTCCAAATCAGAGGGCTCTTGAATTTGGTCTCTAATGAGCATAACTAAATGGGTGTGATAAGACTAATTTGATATTTGCCACAACATGAAGAGGCAGGTGTCTTAGTTTGCCAAAGGCTGCCAGTGCAAAAATGGCAGAAAGGAATTGGCTTTTATAAGGGGATTTATTTGGCGTAAAAGCTTACAGTTCTGAGGCTGATGCCAAAGCAAGGCATCATCAGAAATGCTTTCTCGCCAAAGTCGGCTACTGTGAGTGAGTGTGCAGGTCTGCCAGTCTCTCCTGCTTTCTCCTTGAGCTCAGCGGTGGACAAGCAGGCGTCTCTCCCTGGGCTTCTCTCCTTGAGCCTCTCAAGACTTTCTGTCTTTCTGCAGCTGTAGGCGAACCTGCAGTCCTCTTTTTCTCTACTTTCTCTTTACTCACATGGTAGGATCAAAACGGCAGCTTCCTTTCTGTCTCACCTCGCCTTTCTGTGTTCTGTTTATAGAAGGCACAGCAAGAGGGTGAGATATAACCTGGGTCACGCCTCACTGACACAGTCCAATCAAAAGCCCTAAAGCACTCAGATCAACGGGTCTAACCAAAGGCCCCACACCCACAGGAATGGGTTACTTCAAGAACAGGTTTCCTGGGATTCACAAAATACGAGCTGTCACAGCAGATAAGATAGGTATAACATTTATAGGGATTTTCCCCATGGTAGTGGGTCTTCCTACTTGTCATTTATTATTTCTACCAGTTTGTACAGTAACCCAAAATCCAGGATGTGAAAAGATCTGTTGGGCCATAGTATTTCCCTAAGCAGAACTCTAGTCTATGTTCATTTATTGCTACGTGCACCTTTTCTACAACAGCAAATGGATGCGAGTCTGACAGGTTACAGATGGGAAGAAAACAAGGGACTTGAGAATTGCGGAGAGAAAAGGTAAAATGAATGGCAATGATAGTAGAGGTTTTACAGCAGCTTCATGTAAATCACTAAACCCAGGCAGAACAGCCTCAGGATTTGCTTCAAGGCCCCTTTTTTCCTGCCACGAAGCAAAACAAATACATGAGCATTTCCTTGCAACTTCAGGGGAAGATCTTGGAAAGTGTCTGTGAAGTAAAGGATTAGGCAGTGGAAAATAGTAACCACGTACCTAATTGAGGTGAGACCACGGATACTCCTGGGAGTGGCTGCTTAGTTTGCCAGGTTCCTGTGACAAACACCACACTGTGTAGGCCTAAATGGGAATTGATTGGCTCATGGTTTTGAGGCTAGAAGACGTCCAAAATCAAGACACTGGCCCGGCTTGCTTTCTCCCTGGAGACCGCAGCGTTCTGAGGCTGGCCGCCAGCGATCTTTTGGGTTCCTTGGCTTTCCCGTCACGCGGGCACGTCCCCTCCTTCCTCCCCTCTCTGGCTTCTGGGCTCTCAGGGCCTCCAGGAGTCTGGATTAAGGCCAGGCTGCTTTAGTTGGCCACCCCTTAACCAAGAGTGCTAGGGCCTGGGAAAGGCCCTGTAGCAGCGGGCTCGCCCCCACAGGGCCACGGACTTGGCGCTTCCGTTCATTGCGGCACGTGACTCAGCCTGCCACAGTGGTCTTTTTTTGGAGGGTCCATAAGTACATTATACGTCTGTACACACACATCTTTGTAGGGAGTCACTAATGGATTTTCCCATATTTCTAAGCCACGAATTCTATTTCAGGCGTCTCCAAAACAAACCCATGGCAACGAGGAAGAGCCACACGTGGTTTGGGATCTGCTGTCCTAACGTGGCGTCTTTCTGTTTCAGGCTTGAAGAGAGCTCGCCCAGTTTTGATCCCTTCAAGACTTCGCCACAGCCTCTATCACACATCTGTTTTCCTCGAAGAAAGAAAATATAATAAAAATGTTTTACTCTTTTACACTGTATAATTGTAAGAAATAGTGTGTTGTTTGTGAATGCATGGTTTGACATACATTTCTGTACAGTTTGGAGATATTTTCAAACAAAGTCAACAATAAAACCAAGAAAGTGAGTATTTTAATACCAAACATTTTAACTATGACAAGATGGATGATCTTACACTGGGTTGGATCACAGTTTTTGTGCTTGACCTTTGAATGCTTGTAATTAAAAATATTTTTTTTCCCTCTAAAATAAGCTGCATGTTTGAGGCATGTTTTTAAATATTATGGAGATTTCCAGAATTGTGTTGTGAATGTATCGAAATCTGTTTCGCTGGCTTGCGCCAGGGTAAAAAACGTGGTGCACATTAGAAACAGGACCGTGTCACCTGCAGGATTAGCTTTATAGTCCCAGTTCTCCTAGGACATCCCTGCAAGACAACCAGAAGCCAACAGAAGTGTCTAGCTTAGTGGCACGTTCACAGCTGGGCGGCGAGAACGTGGGTTGCTAGGAGTTCCTGGTTGGAGGGGTGTGCCCTTAGAAAGCCCTGGCAGCTCCCGACGGGACTGTGCCAAACTGCGCCAAGTGCTGGGTTTTGTGGTTTTATTTTTATCTTTTATAATAGCACGTTCTTGTGTTTGTAACTCACTCGATGCATAACTCGTTCCTTAAGCCATCCTCTCCCCTGCCCCCCAGCGGAAGGAAAGGGTCCTTTCCGCCGAGATGGAGAAGCCTTGCCTTCGGAAGAGCTGCCTCGCCCCTCGCGGCCCCCGCCACGGCTGCTGTGGCAGCTCAGGGCTCCTCAGCTCAGCACACGAGGGCTGAGCCAGCGTTCCCGAGCCTGGCAGCGCCACGCCACGTGAACCATATAAAACCTTACGCAGCTCGTTTCCATGCTGGGAGACTGCCTGCCCCACCTGCACAGGAGCAGAGGAGTAGCCGCTGAGAGAGGCAGCAGAAAGCCAGTCTTGTTTCGTAAGTTTCCCTCTAAAACAAGCTGCCCTGCCTCCCTCCTGTTGTAGAAGAGCCATGTGTAAAGTTATATTGACCTAAGAATTTTCTGCTGCCGATGTGGCAAAACATGATCACAAATCTTTCTTACTGACCTGCTCACATGTGTGAAGACTTCAGTGTTTTAATAATTTTTGGTTGGTGCATCTTTGTTTCATTATTTTCCATTTGAAATAAAGATGCCAAAAGGCTTTTAAATAAATCATGACAAAAAAACGAAGCAACCAGAAAAACAAGGGCCAGGGGTGGGGGCTTTTTCTTACCGTAACCGAGGGGAAAGGACTCTCGGGGGCTTGAGGACATCCTGACTGCCGTGTTGAAGGACCTCTGCCTTCAGTGCTGCTCGGCTCCTGGAGAGACTTCTGCGCTCTTGTTGCTAAGGAAATGAGAGCAACTTCCACATGGTCTAATACGCTTTTATAAACTGTTTAAAGGTACTTTTCTATTGTCATTTTTAAAAATAAAGTGCTTACTCCAGCTGTCACACTTGCCTGGCAAATTCCTTTTTGTGAGAACTAAACGTGTCCCACTCTGCAGAACAGGGACCAGCAGATTCTCCCGCGTTTCAGACCTTGGCGAAGCTAAGCGCTGACCATTGAGCCAGCACAGAGATCCGAGGAGGAAGTGTTCGTGGTGGGACAGCCAGAGGGGCCCCCGGCCGGCACGGCCAAGGCCACACCGCTAAGGGCGCGGCGTCAGGGCCCTGGCCTCGCTGGGTCCGGCCCTCCAGGGAAGCGCACACACCCCTCTTCCTTGACGCCTTTCACTGCTCTTAGCTGATTACCACATTCACCTCAGCCTACACAGCTTTAGCTCAAGATTACTTTAAATCTATTAAAATATCATTGACGGTTTTCTGTTGACTTAAAGGAAATACATTTTAGGGGAGCAGACGTAGCTCAGTGGTTGAGTGCCTGCTTCCCATGTACGAGGTCCTGGGTTCAATCCCTGGTGCCTCCTTAAAAAAGAAGAAACACTAAGTGTGAAACTACACAAGCCAGTGTTTTGTCCACATCCTCCTCTGCCCTCTGCCCCAGAAAGGAGTAGAACCAGTACCTCATCTCAAGCAAGAGCAACCACCAGCACCCACTGGTCAGTCCTGCTGGGCACTGCCATTAGGTCTGTGGTTCGGCTCCCACAGCCCTTCCACAAGGGCAGGTCCGCGACCCTGGAGCCGGGAGTGCAGCCGTCCCAGGCTTTGACACACACACCCAGCATGGCTGTGGGGCAAGCTTTGCCGTCAGCCCTTCGGTGCACCAGAGGTTTGCCAAAGAGCCTGTGAACTGGGGGCAGCTCGTCCTTAAGGGGCTCCGCCATCTCTCCAGGCCTGTCCAGGTCCAGCCCCTTCCTCAAGAGCTGCCACCTGACACACACTCACTTGCACAAGACTTTTCAGGAGGAGCCTTGGGATGGGTAAAGGAGGGGCCCTAAGCTGTTGGTCACTGGTGAGGTGTAAGTGACAAGTCTGGATGGAATCTACCAACCCAGTGTGACTTCTCCATGCACTCCCACTGGCCAGCTGAACACCAATGGCATGGCTGTCACTGGAAAAAATGCCTTTTCTGTCCCTGTTGAGCAGAAACGCAGTAGAGTATCTTTTGGAACCCAGAACTTGGGCTAAGAAGGCAGGTGTGCTTGAGCCTCTTGCTTGCCTATTAAGTGTTCCGGTCCGAGGCTCCAGGAAGACGCTAGCTAAGTTCTCTGTATGGTTCGTTGCTGCGTGACCCACCCTCCACTCTGGAGGGCAGTGCCACTACGAACACAAGATTGACGCAGCTACAAAATCCAGCATCTGAAATTGAATCCGGTACCTTCCACCTCTGTGACAAAATCAAATGTTAAAGGAATTTGGAGAGTCTTAAAAGTTCACAAAATGAAGTTTACACCTCCAGCTCACGGGCCCAGTGCCCGCGTGTGCGTTGGAGCCACTGGCAGTTACCACCACCCCTATCCCTGAGGTCCCCAGACCCATTCCCACATGCTGTTTTGGGGTTCTGAGAGTCTGTATCCCAATACACAATTCTTGGTGTCTTGGCAGGGTGGCATCCAGCCATCAACTGACCTGAGTGCTCTGGGGAAGGAGCGTTTCACATGCAGGTTTCTTCTGTGATCCTTACCTGCAGGAGCGCTCAGGTAAAGAGCACAGCCACTATGAAGAGAACTGGCACACGGTCGCGCTTACTTTCCAGCTCTTAAATCCCTGTCACACCCCTGATGACATAAAGCAGCTTCACCGTCCCTTGGAAGGCAGGCAGACTGCTGCTGCTGAGGTTTTCTCAAGTCCCAGTCGTCAGCACTAAACTAAACCCTCATGAGAGACACTGCAAAACTACGTACAATCGGCTATTTGATAAGGTCCCCAAATCAGAAAAAAATTTCACTGCCACAGTAAAGCTTCTGTTTGCTGCTGCAGAGCATTCCAGATGACGCTAAACCACTAATTCTTCCCTAAACTGGCCAGGCTCTGTAACTGCTCCAAGTCCCAAAAGGTGCCGATGTGCTGAGAATTCTTATTCATTTTCTTACTCTCCGACACCCAGGAGCTCGGTTTCACTGCAGCCGAAAGGAACTCAAACCACCCTGATTTCTGCAACATGGGGAGGGGGGAGGCGGAGAGAGAAGAACAGGATCTCCTCCTACAAACCATAACTTAATTTGCCCACGAATAACGACGAAACAGTGACGCCTGTTTCTCTGTGGTTCACACACATCTTTGCTTTATGGCGCTCTGAGGAGACAGGGAAATATCAGGTCCTTTGGTGCCATTTACCCACTTGAACATGCAAATTAACACTAAATTAGTAACTTAATTAGACGATATGCTTAAATTCAACACAAACTTCTGGGCAAAAGGAGGCCTAAACGCAGAGAGTCTATGCTGAAGGTCAAATGTTACCTGGGTCATCTCGCTGGTGTGAGGGGCTCTTCCAGCAGGTTGAGAAGGCCAATCAGGTGAAGTTCTCTTCTGCTAATCAAGTACAAGGTCAGGCTGCAATTCACTGCACTGATTGTCCTCGGAAGGATAAGCCCTGCAAAGTTCTGGCCTGCTGACTTCTAAGAATGTGCAAAGCCCAGCCAGGCCCACGGAAGTTTCCAGTTGATCGATATATTTGAAGTTGACTGCTAAATACTCCAAATTACATCTGGAAGAGTCGCTGGTTTCTCACCAGGGTCTTGAGAGCACATGGCTTGGGTCACAGGACCGTGCTGGCTCCACTGCAAACCAGTGGAGCTGACCACTGGCAACATGGCCCCAACCCACCCGGAGTTAACGTGTCAATCTGCCGGGCAGCAACCAACCATACTGATTAATTTTTCATTATAAACCTTTTCGTTTATTCTTCTAGTCTTTTTTTAATGCATAGATTGTTTTTTTGCATACTGCTTTTTTCACTTAGCATTAGATTGTAGACATTCTCACATTACATCATCTGTATAAATAATCTTTTTAAAGGCTGAGAATTGACTTATGCTTTCTTTGGATGGGCAACTAAGGATTTCCCGTATTTTGTAGTAATGTATAAATAATGTCATGCATCATTCCACATAAAGAGTTTGTCCTGTTTTTAGGATCATTTTGTTAGGAGAGAGCCCCAGAGATGGCATTATAAGGACAAAGAAGTGTTTTTCTTTTAATGTGGAAGAGAGACTGATTTTCATGTGGAGTCTCCTGGCCGGAAATGAGGCCAGTGAAAAGCAGCTCAAACACCTCCTAACAGCCCTTCTGTGACTGAGCTGTACAGCTTCCCTGTTCCCTTGGGAAGACTGAGGTATGCAAGGGGACTTGGACGGGTTTTTAAAAAGTAATGCTTATTTTCATCAAAGTAAGAAATCCACATAGTTGAAGAAATCCAACAGGGCTTCAAGGCTCATGATGAAAAGCAGTGCACCCTGCCCTACCCTTCTCTTTTAATATTTCTTGGGGTATTATGAAATGATATCCTTAACATGCTTTTTCTTTTATTAATAAACTTTGTGCATCAACCATATTTATTTTTAATGGAAATCTTTTTATGAAGGAAAACGTGCCTTCAAAAAAAAACAAAAAAACAACTGCCCAGGAGGACGATCAGCAGCCCAAAGCCAGGGCCTCCTCCAGCTCTGCGTTTCCAAGGTGGGTTTCAGCAACACGCACTCCAGGACAGGGACAGGCACTCCAAGGTCCAGTTAGTTTGACAAGTGGTTTCCAAACGTATTTGACCTTGAACCTCCACCCTCTTCCTCCGACAGAACACGCGTTACCATTCCTCAGGCCAGCCCCACGGAACGCTCACCGGGAAATGCCTGACACCTCGCACGAGGCCCTGCGGACGGCAACACGGTGCTGACGGCACCGCTCATCCACCGCTCGCGAGGCCCGCGGCACCCCAGCCTCACTCCACAGAAGGCACAGTGCTTGTCTCAGCTCAAGAACGGCCAATAAAACTTTAGAAAAAGCACGATCATCTTCCCCACAAACGAGCCACCTGAAGAGAAACTTGGCTAGGGGTGGGGGACACGGAGTTTTATCTTTTCTGCCTCAGAGAAAATTGCCATTAGCTGGTAAGAACGGGGAATTTATAAATTCAAGTGCCCTGTTCCCATATAACCACTGCATTTTGGACATGTTTTTGCTGCCAATGATTTCAAAAGAAATCAAGAGAACAATCAGAGCACTGGCACGGCCCTCCCTGTCGCACTGGGACTGGAAATAAGGGATGGCCCTGCACTCCAGGTCAACAGGCAGCAAGGGCTGCTCCGTCCCCTGGCTCCCACCGTCAGCTGGATGCACTCACAGGAGGTGACAGCAGCAGCCAAACGTTCCTTTTTCACCCTTGGTCTAGGCTCAACTACATTTCTCTTAGCTGCCCCTAAAAGCCTCAAGTGATTGTGATGAATCATAGATGAAATGCACTACAGACTTGTCCCAGCCTTTTAACTCACTCGGCCGTGCCCATTCCCACTTGCTTCTAAGTGGCCGGCGGATCCAGGAGAAACGGGCAGAGGCGAGAACACAACTTCAGCCTGGAATTTCTGGTGCATATGTTTGTAGACACCCAGAGAACTGGGAGGACTATTCTTTTTCTTTTCATCTTCAGACACAACTAGGCTCCTATCACAATTCCTACAAAGACTATCTTCCCCTCACATCACCAGATGACCCAATCCTGACACCCAAACGTCACAGGCAAAGGGGTTCCGGGCTTAGCAAAAGCAAAGGTGAGCTAACAGGTAAAGCTGCAGAGTCTGAGGGCTGGGCACTTCAGCACGACTCTTCACTTCTCTAGAGCTCCATTTCCAAAATGAGTTTTAGGCAGGCAACTGAACTCAATTACCAGGCCTGTCCACAGAGTACTGATGCGTTAAAGGCTTAGCTAGAAATCACTGATACAACCGGCAGTAAAGCATCTTATCTAAGAAACCTGTGAGGGAGACCTTGAGATCTGTTTCCTTGCAAAACAAGATTACGTGTTTGAGGCGTCCAAAATGCACTATGCGACCTAGCCCAGGAAAGAGGACAATAATTAGGCAACCGCTTAGAAGCTAGCTCTAGATTTATCTATATAATGATTTAGCAATCATAATTATTTGTTAATTCTTAACCCTCAGTTACAAAGCCTTATTATTTAAGCTATACTTGGTTTTTCTAGTACTATAACATCACTTACAAGGGAAGCTCGATAAAGATTAAATGCTGATTTCTCATCAGAAACCATGGAGGCGAGAAGGCAGTGATAGGTCATATTTAAGATACTGAAAGAGAAAAACTGCCAGCCAAGAATTCGGTATCCAGCGAAATTTTCCTTCAAAACTGAGGGGGAGGGTTGAGCGTCCGCTTCACATGTATGAGGTCCTAGGTTCAATCCCTGGTACCTTCTAAAAAAAATTTTTTTTTATTTAATGAAAAAAATATGAGGGAGAGATTAAAATATTCACAGATACACAGAAACTGAGAGAATTCATAAACAAGAGGCCCACCCTTTAAGAAATACTAGAGGGAGTTCTTGCAGGGTGAGAGGTGTGGAGGAAAGTGTAGAAATGAAGATGATTACTAAAGGAAACTAAAAGGGTAGAGAGAGAGACAAAAATAAAATATGACCTGTAAAGGCCTAAGGATGAAACAGCTGAAGTGCGTGCGCACTGCCTTTACAGTAACGACCCTGAATGCTAATGGATTAAACTCCCCAGTTAAGAGACACAGGTTAGCAGAGTGGATAAAAAAATACTGATCCGTCTATATGCTGTCTACAAAAGACTCACCTCAGCCCAAGGACACAAATAGGCTGCAAGTGAAAGGCTGGAAAACGACAGTCATGCAAACAGGACCCAAGAGCAAGCCGGGGTAGCTATACCAATAGCCAACAAATCAGGCTGCGTGCACAACTGCTGTGAGAGACGGAGAAGGGCACCATCTATTACTAGAAGGGCCAACCCTCCAATAAGGAAGAACCACCACAGATATTTCTGTCTCTAAGCAAGGTGCCCACGATGCACGAGGCAGACACTGGCCAAGTGAGAGGGCAAGCAGGCAGCGCTACGTCTCTCAGGAAAACGGGTATTTAGCCACCACAGAGACGCCCCCTAAGGCACCACACCTCTTAAGAACCGTGCAGACCTGGTGTAGTGTTTGGGCTGTGAGGCCGCGTGGGGATGCAGGAGTGCGGTGAGGGGCGGGGGATCCGGTCCCCGGTGCGTGCGCGGCGGGGTGAGTGCGTGCAGCCCGCGCCTCGGACCCAGCCTGGTCCCCGGCCCCGCGGTAGCATATGGAAATTCCCCCTCTAAAATTGACAAGAAAACAAGAAAAAATAATAAAGTTATAAATATTGGGATTTCCACCACCCACTTTAGTTCTTCAGCCAGAAATGTGAGGCATCTTGGACTCTGGTTCTTTTTCCTTCAAATCAGCCCCTGAAGCCCCCTGTTCCCTCCTGTGCTTCTCTAGGAGCACAGCCCTGACGCAGTGAAGAATGTCCCACAGGCTGTACCTACCTTCAGGAAGCCTGCCTGCACTGCTGAGAGCAATGTGTGAGGACTTGAAGCTGGGTGGACCCGGGAATCATGTCCTTAGAGGATGATAAAGTGGAGGCAGACAGGGAAACCCACAGAAGCGTGGAGAGGAAGCCAGGAGCTGAAAGCACCACCACAAAACCAAACAGAGCCCACTGGTATTTGGCACTGCGTCTCCTGAGCTGGGCAGGGCAGGGCAGGGGCCGGGGCGAGGGACTCTCCACCAGCAGAGCTTCAGGGCCCGGCAGCGTGACGGGGAGACGGCGAGGCGATGCTGAGGTGGCAGGCGACCACCCACCCAGGAACACGCTGGCATCAGACCACGCCTGACTCCAAAAGGTTCGATGACAGTGAATTATCCTTTCAAAAGAAAACATTCAAAATCACATTCAGTGCCTCTGTACTGCCTTAACTTGCTAACAAAAGGCATGACTTTGGGTTCTGATTGTGAAACCCCTGTATCAGCAGCACGGTGCCAACCAGGCTTCAGTAACATCCCACATGAGCACCCTCGGGGAAGTGGAGGACTGAAGCTGCTTACTGCCCTTTCCAAGAATCAAAAGGCGCAAACTGAATCCACCACCATCTTAAAAATCCTTCTACAGTGATTTTATTATAAATAGGTTCTTTTGGAATAAACAAATACTGCATTCAAAACTATCTGCAAACTGCTCTAAAGCAACAAGAGAGGAAAAATGGAGCCATTCAGAGCAGAGTTAGATATCAGACACCTGCACGCCACGCAAGGCGCCTTCCCCCAAGAAACAGCAGAAGTAACAGCGAAGACCCCGCAGGCACAGTCCTCCTTAGCCTATTCAATTAAAACAAGCTTTGAGTTTGG
>JAQZBX010055749.1:0-18331 GCA_029593785.1 Cabassous unicinctus | reverse complement strand
CAAAGTACACGTGAGCTGTGCAGATGCCCGGGAGTGCTGTCATCGGAGGGGAGAGGAGTTCTCTGATGTGGGGGGACCCTGGCACCGATTCTCCCAGCCAGCTGGTTCTCAGGTTTACCTAAGTACGCACCAGAATCACTAGCGGGGCTTGTTAAAACACAGATTGCCGGGCCCATTCCCTGAGTTTCTGGCTCTGTAGGTCTGGGTAGGTGGGCTGAGAATTTGCATCTCTAACAAGTTCCCAGGGATCCCACTCAGGACTGTTTCTCTGGGGACTTTGGGATCTGGGGTCTGGGATGCCAGACCTAGAGCCTGGGAGAGGAAATGATTTGCTGGTGGGAGATTTGCACTTGTGCGTGGGCTTCAGGGAGAAGCATCTGTCCATGTCATCCCATCTTGGACATCAGGACATCTTGGCCTGATGTCCCTGGAAGCCTCCACCCCCCAGAGACCAGACCTGCGATCAGCAGAGGCATCTGAAGGTGAACCAGGGGCTGGGCTGACCTTGGGAGGGGAGCTAGCAGGGCTGCAGTGCAGGCTTAGCTTGCCTTCATCTCCAAGGCATGACCCACAAGGTACCCTAGATGGGAGGTTTCCAGGTGATCCGCTCCTGTTTTCAAACAGCCCGATGCTGAAACGGAGGCTCAGAGAAGTGAGTTGACTTGCTCAACGTCACAGAGCTTGGGCAGGCAGAGCTGGTCGCCCAACACCCACCTCTCTGGTTAGGCAGCAATCAGGAGGATTCCTAAATTGATGACTGCAATTCCAGTTTAAGTAATATTCAAATACCCACTGGAGACTTGCAGTTCAGGCTGAAAAAGTAGGTTGTGATGTAAGAACCCACAAAGTGGGAGCGTCTAAAACCTGGAAATTCAGGACCTTCAAAGAGAGAAAAACAGTGAGGCTGCCCACGGCAGGGCCTGAAAACAGGCCTCATGCTTAAGGCGGAGGAACCCAGAGGGAAACTGGACCGGCTTCGGCTTGCTCCGAGTGATAAGCAAGAGGCACCCAAACGCAGCCCAGCCCCTGGCCTTTGCGCAGAGTCACAGCAGGGCCACCACCCCCGATGAGCCAGGCTGCCAGGACCTGCCCGCGAGGGCCCACCTGAGTGGAAGAGCCACTCCCTGCCAGGACCCCCCGACCCGAGACGCACAGCAGCCGTCAGCTGTAGGCAAACACTTGTGTGGCCTGGGCAGTCACAGTGGGAAAACTAGACGTCCCCGAGGCAGGGAGGATACTGTCCACGTGCTCTCCCGGGCCCCCGGGTTGGGCTACAGGTGCCCCTCCAGGCTCCCTGGTCGGAGACCCAGGGTTGTCACATGTCAGGGGAGAGCAGGAGCCCCTCCCGAGGACCCTGAGCACTGGCCAGCCGGGCTCTGAGTTGGTGCCAAGCGAAGCCAGGGGAAGGAAGAGAAGCGAAGTGGTTTGTTCCGGCTGCCCAGCGCTGCGCTGGGAAGAGTGCCCAGAACAGTTAATGCCCAAACCTCTCAGCCTTGCAAAGCGCCGCTCGCCCAGGGGGGCGCAGAGCCGTTGATGCCAGGTAAAGGCTGGTGATTTCATTAACTTCATTCCCGTCTCCAAGGGCACAGGCTAGTTAAGCACGAGGAGTTCTTGGTAAAGGGTCAGTTGTGATTCACGGGTCTCTCTCTCCCTCCCTCCCTCTCTCTCTCTCTCTCTCCCCTGGTCTACAGTGTTCCAAAGAAAGCTGGGTCACTCTGCAAAGATGGAGAGAAGGGAGAGGTGGGGGAACAGAGAGAGACAGAGAAACAGAAACAGAGAGAAGAGAAATTGATTCCTAGTAGAAAACGACCGCGGGCAGTCTTTCTCAGTTGCGTGGGATCCAAGATGTGTCCTGTCTCAAAATCACACAGCAGTCATCTCCACCGCATCATCTGGGTACAGGGGTGGCACAGGCCACTCACCAGAGGGGTCTCTTAGAGCCTCCTTTCCTTTCAGTGGGGCAGATCAACCCTGAATCGTCCCCACTCTGTCACCCAGGTCCCCAGGCCCCGCACTGCTGCTCTGCCGTCCACTCTAGTCAGCTGCTGAAAGCATCAGTGGAAGCCCGCTCCTCTGCCCGACTTCCCCCTGAGGCCAAAACAAAATTGTACTCCTGATGGTGGCTTCTATCCTGGCAAGCCCATACCTCTGCATCCGCTTCCCCCTGCTCACTCCTCCAGCTTCCCTGGCCTTCTCTGTCCTGGCAAACCCTCCTCAGGGCCTGGAAAGACTCCAAGGTCTTTCCAGGCTTGCCCCCATCCCACCATCCTGCTTCTTCAGAGGGGCCTCCCCAGACCGTCCCACCTAAAGCAGCCCCCGATCCCGCCCTCCACTGAGTCTCTGGTTTTGTTCTCTTCAGGGCACTCAGCGTCATTAGTAGTAGAATTTGTGCATGTGTTTACTGTCTCCATACCCCCTTCACACACGCGCGCGTGCGCGCGCGCACACACACACACACACACACACACACACACTAGAGCTCTAGCTCCTGGATGAGGGAGTCTCTCTGTTCAATTCCCTGCTGCCCCTCCCCACCCCCCATGCCCCACCCCCCGAGCTGGAAAGGCGCCTGGAACAGAGCAGGCGCTCCACGACCATTGTTGAGTGGTGGGGTCTGCGGCACCCACTGTGGAAGGTAATTGGGGGTCTGGAGACCATTCAGCAATGACCCACAACATCAGTGCTGGCCTCTAACCACTGAAAAGACCAGCCTCGAAATGGCTCTGCACCCCGGGGTTGTGGGATCCCGTGAGCAGACCCAGGCGGAGGAGGCTGAGACCTTCCCAGCCCAGCCCAGGCCACCCAGCAGGGCTGGGGCGCCTCCTGCCGGTCTCCCCTCGAGGTGTCAGGCTTGCCCTGGCCTGGGGGCTGCCTCCCCGGGGCAGCAGCTGCCCGCAGGGGAACCGCCTGGCAGGGTGGGGGGCTGGCCTTGGAGTCACGGCTTCGATTCAAGAAGGGAAATCATCCGAGCTTTTAAAAAATTAAATGGAGTCAGTAATTTGATTTCAGAGAGAAGCTGAAAACCTCGTAATGGCAGGAGCAGCTCAATTCCGTGGTGAAAAGGAAAAGCCTTAAATGGGGCTATTAAGCTTTTGCCTGGGATGGATCTGCCCGGAGAAGGAGGAAGGAGGGGGCGGGCGGGGGGAGAAGTTGTCTTTGAGGTAGAGACCGTTTATCAGCCAAGACAAGCCTGATTATTTATTTATTTATTTATTTCGCATTCCGGGCGTTGCCGACGGCCTCCTCTCTTTGGCTGCGTTTCAAATCCCACTTCCAGTGATGGGTCGGCCTCGAGCGGGGGTGGGGGGCTCCCCTCCAGGGCAGTGGCGAGTGGCGGGCTCTGGCTTAGGCCACTGCACCCCAGCTGCAGCTACACGCCCCCAGGGCTGGGGAGCACTGTGTCACCCGGGGTCACCGGGGGTCTCGGGGCGGTCCTAGCCAGCAGAGTGCCAGCTGCTGCCATGGAAACCAGAGGAACGGCGTGGTGCGTAAAGGAAACAAAAGAGCAACACTGTCCACTGCCCAGACCCTCACCAGGTCTTTAAGAGACCCCGGGTCGTGGCCCCCAGAGACCTGGGAAGCGCACACCGTGGGGTCTGATCACCTCCCCACCCAGAGATGTCGGAACCGTGGCTGAGGGCCCTCCATGTCCTGGCATCCCCCCTGCCTGGACCTGGGAGCCGGACAGTCCGGCTGCTTGGACTTTCCGGGGCAGTGGCGATGGCCCCGGGGATGTCCAGCGGGTTCTGCACACTCGCTGTGTGGGCGGGGCCTGCACGCAAGGTTTTCCGTCCTTGTCTCACTTAACCCTCAACAGGACCGATCGGGAAACTGAGGCCCCGTGCGGGCACATGCCTTGCCCACAGCCACACAGCAAGAGAGCAAGGGGCTGGGATTGAACCCCAGCAGCCTGGCTGCAGCGCCTGCAGCCTTCACCTCGATGCCTCATCTCCTTTAACAGCGAGAGAGCGAGGAAAGGAGGCTGGGCCAGCCCGGGAGAGTGTCCTGCCTTCCCTCTGTGAGGTCCGAGCAGGCGGGGTCACGCCCAGGCTCCCCTTTGCAGCCCGCCAGCCTCGGAGTTCCTGGGACTCACCCTCGGAGCCTCCCCTCCATGCTGTTCTGATGTTCCAGAGGCCCTTGGCTGTCAGGGCCTGTTGCCAAGGTGGGCTCTGTGGGCTCCTGCTGGGGCACGGCCCCCTGGCCAGCAGGGAAAGGGCCTCCGAGCTCCGTCAGGCTGGGGGAAGAAGGTCCCGTGGGAGCCCACGGGCTCAGCATTGGTGGAAAGGGAGGGCTGGATGTGAGGGCTCTCCCTTCCCGCTCCACCAGCCAGCAGGGGGCTGACTCCAGGCCTCACTCTGTCCAAGCCCGGCACCCCTGACCCTCCCAAATGAGGTTGTGGGTTTTTTGGAGGTGGGAGCCAGAGGACTCTCGGAAGAGCTGCCAGGCTGCTGCTTTCTGCTGGCTCAGCGGGAAGAACTGGCAGAGTGGCTGCTGGGCCTGCTCTGTGCCTCCCGGTGGGCTCAGGCCCTGAGTCCCCCGGGTGGGCACGGGGGTCTGGCTGCTGTCAGCGCACCTTGGAAGTACTCACCCTTGGGGTGGTGAATGTGGCAGCTCTCCCCTGCTGGGTGGTAGGTCCTGGCACCTCCGTGTCCTGAGCAGGTTCTGGGAATGACGCGTCCAGGTGACCTCTGGCTCCCTCCTGGGGGAAGTCGGGCCCCCTCGGGGTGGCCCAGAAGGCTGTGCTGTGGGAGGTGTTTCCAGGTGCCCCCTCGGGGAATGGCGGGATCCCGCTGCCTCTTCAGCAGGACTGGTCACCGAGGGCCCCACCGCCGGCTGGAGCTCCTCCCTGGCCAGGTCAGGCCGCCCCCAGATGGGCTCGGTTACAGCCACATGCCCCCCTGACAGCCCTCCCAGCAGGAATGGACTTCCTGGTAGCTGGGCGGGGTCCTGCGTGGGCCTTGTGGTTCCAAGACTATCAGTTAGTGTAGCCGGCCGGCCTGAGACCAGGGACACTTTGGATTGTTCAAACCCCCGGGGAGGTGGTTGAGGAGAGGTGACTTCTGAGGTCAAATGCATGGCCGGGGCTGTGGGGTCTGGGAAGACTGGACGTGGGGACCCAGGCCTAGCCTGGACCTCCCCTAAGGACCCTGAGGAGAGGGTGGCTGGTGGCAGGGAGTGAGCTGGTGGCCCCACTTCCCCCAGGGGAGCCAGGGATGGGTCCTGCACCACTCTGGGGGAAATGGGGGCCATGGCTGCCCAGCTTCTTCCCGCAGGCTCGGCTGTTTGCAGGAGCGATCCAAGCTCCTTCTTCAGTGAGAGGGCAGCAGTGAGAGGAGCATCAGAAACAAGAGCAGGCGGGCTTCGGGCGCCCTGCGGATCATGGCCCAGCGAAGGGCCCGTGGGAGCTGGGACCCCCAGCTGCTTCTCCAGGCCTGGCTCTGGGGCTCCAGGCATGAGCCCTTTGGGGAATGTGTGGGTTTCGCTCCGTCTGTCTGTGTGCACAGCTGCCGCTGACCCACCTCCCCACCTCCTTTCGTTGGGTCTCGAAGCACTGGGGGGCTGTGAACCAGGCCAAACAGATGGGAGGGGGGCTGCCCTCAAGTGGGAGCTCTTGGGGCCTCCAGCTTTTTCCAGGGAACGTTCTGAATTTGAGGAGGAGGTGACAGGGCTGGGGGCCGCAGGGGGGCTCTCTTGGGAAGAACAGTGGTGAGATGGAGGGGCCTGGGGCCCAGCTGGGTCCGCAGACGCCTGGTGGGGGCCGGACCCTGTGGGGGAGACCGTGGACGGGGGACACGACGATGGACTCGGGTCAGCCCTTTCATTGGAAGGCCGCCGTGCAAGGCCCTGAGACAGCTCTTCCCGGAGGCCTCCCAAGGCAGCTGATCCTGCAGTTTGGAGCAGGGCAGAGGCAGCAGATGGCATTCCTGCCGGAGGGGTCCCCGGTCCTGGGGGCTTGGGGGAGGGCGCGGTCTTTGGTGTGGCAGCTGCGGCAGGCAGCTCCGTTCCCGAAGCTGCAGGAAAGAAAGCAGAGGTTAGCCCTCCTCCTCAGGCAGCAAAGCCTCCCAATGCCCTTCTGTAGGCCATGCAGGTCCCCTTTTGCAGCGATAGGGAGACCGAGGCTTCGGGAGGGCAAGTTCAAGCACTGGGTCAGGAATGAACGGCCTTCACAAGCTCTGACTTGGTGTCCTCTGAGGCTACATGGATGCCAAAATATATTTTGAAACTGCGTCTCAGGATGTCAGGTTTTCTGCTGCCCACCAATTGAAAATGACTCCAGACATTGCCAAGTGTCTCCAGGGAGTGCAAATTCACCCCCAACTGACTGACTGGGAAACTGAAGCACAGAGAGGTCGGTGACTCGCCCAAGATCACACAGCTAATGAGTGGAAGGACTGAGATTAGAGTCTGCAAATTCCAGCCCATGGATGCCAGTATAGCCTTAGCCGTGTTGGCTTCAGCCTTCACGGTGTTTTAAATCTTTTTCGGATGAATTTATGAATTTTCTAAAAGTGAGAACTTTTCTGTGGCAATCCAGATGCCCAGCTTCTCATGGAAAAGCAGATGATTTGGCCACACTGGGCTGCCCTTCTGCAAGAATCGGCTCCCGCTAAGTAAGCAGCGCTGTGCAGCGGGGCTGGTGGCTTCCAGGATTCCCCACGCTGGGCTGCCCCACTCGTGTAAGACCCCTGCCTGGCCCCTAGAGGCATCTTGCTCTGTGACCCCTGCTTCAAAATTTGAAAGCAGCTACAGCTAAGCCATCCCTTGGCTCCCCTTCTCCCGGGCTGGACAGTCCATTTCCTCACTGTAACATGTGCGAGCTTAAATAATTAGGATTTGCCTTATAGGTTCTAAACCCTTTTTTGGGGGGAAGAGGAGGGAGGAGGTAAAAAAAAAATCTGTAACCACGGACAGCTTCATCCCTGTTCATCCATATTTCAATTTATTAGTCACATATTTACACAGAGAAATGGACTTTGTCTTAAGTAATTTTTAAAAATTCCTAGTGAATATTCAATCCAACAAGCATTTATCAAGCGCTCGCCATGGGCGGGGCGGCACGATAAGGCCCATGAAGAACAAAAAGTGGAACAAGACACGGCCCTGACCTCAAGGACTTCAGAGTGGAGGGAGAGAGGGTGCACCGGCAACTATAATAAAATAGAAAGACCTAGAAGCTGCACGGAGCGGAGAGATTCATCCTGGCTGCTGATATTAAGTTAATAAAACAGGGAGGAGAACATTCTCTCTCCGTGTAAATTTTTCCAGAGAGGCAAAAAAATTTTTAAAAAATTAAAAAACTTCCTAAAATGTTTTTCTTGCTCTTGCTGAGCTATTTTTGTCTTTTATTCACCATCTCCCTATCAAGAACCTGCCCTCTGAAGAGCGGCCAGGACAAAGGCCACCCACTCTTGGGGGTGTCCCCCAGGCCTGCCTCTTCCACTGTCTCTCTCTGGACATCTGTCATCCCCCCTTCCAGCCTGGATGTCCTTGAGAGCAAGGACAAAACTTGGTGGCGTCTGATACCCCTGAGCCTCGCATGGGACCTCACGCCAGGTGAATGCTTCGTGAATTTGTTGGGTGAAACTCCCTTTCCAAAGTCAACGGCAAGGCTGCAGGAACTGCTGAAATAAAAAGCAGCCAAAATGTGTAAAAAGTTTCAAGAAACATTTCCATTTTTAGCAGACTGTTCGAACTCGTCCCCCCGCATCCCGCCATTTCTTTGTTTCTAATTCTGAATTGGGGGCTAGATGTGGTAGGCAGGCCCCCCTTTTAATCTTTAAATATAGTTCTGAATATAATTACATTTTTATGCAGCACCGAAACATCACATCCTGGTAACGGGGCACTCTTGTGCTATTAACATCTGAGTCAAATCTCCTTTGCGTCTGTCTTCTATTGAGGACAGTTAGGAATTATAAGATGAAAGTGATCAACATCATTTGTGAATTATGTGTATTTCCTTACGCTGTGTTTCAATGGCTTTTGCTCCTGGTGGTTTTGCATGTGTGAATTCCAGGTTGTTTGGTAGCTGTGCTTTCACTGAGGACGCAGCCTCCTGGACCCCTTTCAAGCCCCAAATCCCGGCATCTTGGCCTGGAGGACACACGCCACGTTGAGAAGAGGGCTTGTCTCGAGTTTAGAAACAGGCTGCATCCCCTAGCGGAGACCTTTGCCCAGGAGTGTGATTCATCTCTTTAGTGATCCAAAGAACTGGAGACCACACAGAGCTCCCGGCAGATCAGAATGGAAGTGGCTCATCGTGCACCAGGCCCTCTTCTAAGCCCCTTCTGCCCCTGACCTCAGCCGAGCCTCACACGAGTCCAGTGAGGCAGGCAGAGCTACCCCCATTTTGCAGATGGAAAAAACCGAGGCTCAACAAGCCTGAGTGACTGGCCCAGGTCCTGCAGCTGACTGGGAAGCTGCACCCCTGGCAGCCTGGCCCCAGAGCCAGTGACCTTGTCACCACAAAGTTCCTGTGCCAGTCCTGTCCCCAGGCCACCTCCAGCCAGCTCTCACCTGGTTTGGGACCTGTCGGGCCCAGAAGGGAAGCCCCGTCAGAGGAAAGTGCACCGCAGGGCCAGGAAGTTGGGCTCGTGCGGCACGCGTGCCACAGGCAGGCGGCCCCTTGTGCCGCCTCACTTACCCACACACGGGAAGAAGTTCTCCACCGTCCAGAGGACGGGAGCGGCCACCTCGACGAATTCCAGGGTCAGGTCTACCCTGTAGAAAGCTTGTGTTCCCGGGATTCCTTGGGCGTCCTGGCATTGCTGCAGGGCAACAAGAAATTCACTGCATGAGGCAAGATGTGTGCCGTGCTCTGTGGTCGGCTCCCCCCGTTCACCTTGGCGGGAGTGCCAGACCCCGGGGGCCTTGGGTGCAAAGGTCCAGTTCCTGCCAGTCCCCACAGACCTGCCCTCCACGTTTCTAACTCCACATGATGCCGACGGCCCGAAGGAGATGGCGCCTCGGGGAGGGACAGTACAGCAGATGGTACCAGGACACTGACCTGGCCCTGGAGCCACCCAGCCGCTGGGAGGCTGACCACCACGAAGTCCCTGCTTTCAGTGACCGTGAAGGGGCCAGAGGGGTGGACATGGAGGAATGTCAGGCTCAGGCTTTCCTGGATGTGGGAGCCTCTTCTGACCGAGCCCAGTCTCTGCTTGGGGACGTGAACCAAGAGCTCCGACTCTGGCTGGGCTGACGCTGGAATGGGAAGGACACAGGGCATGGAAAATACACACTCGCAGGGACAGGGACAGCGGTGGTGGCAGGACCTTAGCCGGGGGCCCTGCCCCTGACCGCACACCATGCTTCCCGGGCCAGCGACCTGATGAGATTCTTTGGTGTCCTGGTGTCACTGCCTGCCTGCGCTGGAACTTGGCCACACTGGTGAGGAAGAGAGGAAAAGAAGCCGCCCCAAACACTCGAGCAATCCTGCCATTTTGCAAAGGCCAGTAAGGAAGTGGATGCCAGGAGCCGAGCCGCCCTGGGACGCTGCAGGAACGTCTCTGCCAAGACTCTCTGCAGCTCCGGTGACCTAGCCTGGTGCCCCTTCCATTACCAAAGCTGCTCTTAAGAAATACAGCTCATATCAGTTGTTTACACTTTAGCAAGAACTTAGTTGTGTCAGCTCTCTCAAGGGGGCACTTTAAGCCAGCTCTGCAGTTGCTAAATGAAAGCATCTGTCTCCAAATAAAGGGATTTCAAGCATCATAAATAGGAGGAGAGGTGCCTGGGGCTTGTCGAGGCCATCCCCAATGCCCTACACTTGGTTCATTATAAAATTCTATTCGAATGTAAAGCCTTAGCCACCTATGACCCACCCACGCAGGATCCCCCTAGCTCTGCACCCAGGTCTTCAGCACTTTAAGGCCCTGGAGGTAGGACATGGTCTCCCCGTTCCCGCCTCTCTAGGTAACATAAAGGTGCACAGGAGCGGTGGCACCCAGGCTGAAGACAACCTTACCACAGACATGCTCCGGATCAACCGCCCCACCTGGCCTGACCACACAGCCCCAGAGAGGCTGGTGGAGATGGCAGACTCTCGCCCACTTCTGCGAATAGTTCCCAGCTTCTCAGACCCCCTGGAGCCCATTTCGGGACCTCCTGGGAGTTCAGAGACACCAGTAGGGGGACCCTAGTAGAGGATTCTGCTTTTGGGCGCCATTCAACGCCCCACCCATCCACCGCCCCTCCACCCTCCTCCAGCAAGAGCAAAGTTCTCTGTGTCCCAAGCATTTCAGAAATGCACGGCCAGGGTCGGGACTACGAGAGGAGAGGTGGGTCGGGACAGATGAGAGTATAGTGCCCAGAGAAGGCAGGAGAAGGAAAGGGGCGAGAGCATGCTAAAGCCGGAAACGGTGGCCGTGAGGGGCGCTCCTGGGTCTTACCCGGTGGGCAGGCGGCTTCTAAGGAATAAGCACGGTGGCCGCTGACCAGCCGGAGCGGCAGGAGCTCCACGGAGGTGCTCAGCACCTGGGGGGCGGGGTGTCCCTCCTGTGGCCTCTAAAACGGCTCCTTCCGGAAACAAACGCCCTCCCTGGGGCCCCCCACCTTTGGACTGGTCTCTGGGCTAAACCCCTGAGCGGTGCAGAGCCCAGGTCAGGGCACAGTGCCCCGAAGCCAGCAGGAAGTATTATTTAGCTGGGATATTTTTAGCAGGGAGCGGGCTGGGAGCAAATGTCATGTGAGCCGTCTCCTCTTACATGGCAACTTTGGGCTATTTAAAGAGATGGCAATTACGCTCCTGCCACCATGATCAGTGCGCGCTGACTACATGATTGCACGAGCCCCTCATCTGTCGAGCAGAGCACTTTGCACTAATGGGGCCCAATTTTCGAAGCCGCGTGCCTAAATCTGCCCAGTCTCCCAGGTGGACATTTGAACCGGCACCGGAGGCACAGCAGACGGCTCCTCGGGGCCTCGGCAGGCGCCGCCCCCCCAGGAGCCCCCGGCCTGGTCGGGCCTGCTGCCCACCACTCACCTCCCTCCTCTGAAGAAGGTCTTGCCTGGGGCTTTGGATGGTGATGGTGGTGGCACTGATGTCCACATACAAGCCCATCAGGCTGGCATCTTCCAGGGAAGCCACCATCTCCCCTCGGAGGGACAGCAGCCATGGGCTCTGGAGAAACAGGACACAGACGGTCTGGCCAGGGAGACCCAGCCACTGGCAGTGGAGGGCAAGGGACCCTTGAAGGGACACTCAGGAAGGTGACAGGGCCGCGGGGAGGGTGGGCAGGACCAGGAGGCGGGGCGGGTGAGGCGCTCGGAGGTCGCTGGCTCCACCTGGGGGGCGCAGACCCTTGGGGGTGCTGGGTGCCCTGCAGGTGCGCTCTCTGGCTGAAGGAGCGTGTGGCTGGCCCTAAGAGCAATGCCAGCCCAGCACCTGGCGCTGCGCCCAGGCCAGGCACAGCCGGGTCCTGTCCTCAGCTTCGGTTGCCCTACTCTAGAAGGACACTGGCAAGGGGTCCTTGAATGAAGGTGGGTGCCTGGATGGTGGGAGGGGGGCAGGGAGGGGTCTCTAGCCCCCCACTAGGAGGAACTGGGGATAGGACTCAAGGGAGGGCGTGCTCGCTGCCTTGAGGTATCCAAAGGGGTGGGAAACAGAAGGTAATGGCTCCTCAGGGGAGGCCGCAGAGGGTCGACCTAGGGCCAGCAGCTCTTTCCTGTGGCCACAGGGGGCCTTGCTAAGGGGTGAGCTCCCCGTCACTGGAGACTGCACAGGGAATCTTAGCGTGGGAAGGACCTCCTGCAGAGGCCTCCAGCCCAGTCTCCCAACCTAACCCTTCCTCAGGGTTCCTCTTAGGTGGCTCCAGGTGGGCACCAGGGCATGCTTTAAGCTTCTGCTCCAGACTCGGGCCTGGAAGATTAGGCACTGTCCACAGACACCCTTCAAGGGAGGACAGGGGATGGCAACACCTCTGGCCAAGGGCGTCCCCGAGCTCCAGGCCCAGCACAACCAGCAGCCACCTTCCGGAACGCTGCTGCTGCCCCACCTACCTGTCCGTGGGTGCTTCCCAAGGGCAGGGGTCGTGAGACCTGCAAAACAAAGAAGAAGCCAAGTCTCCCTGGCAAGCGAAAAGCCAAGGTGAGTGAGTAAACATTTCTGCCTAAGCATGTAAGAGCTGGCAATTACCCCAGCAGGAGGCCACAGAGAGAGCGGGTTGTTTGCTCATTAAGACAAGAAAACCATTTATGTTCTGGGACTCAAGTGTCAACAGACCCAGGGAAATGTCGCAGCCTCAGCTGCCGCCCTGGGCCAGGCCAAGGGGCAGCTGGGGGCCCGGGCACAGCTGGCAAAGCCGAGAGGGAACCGTCTGCTGTCGGGGCCTCCCCCTGGTCCTTCCATCTCGCTTTTCTCCCGAGCTCACCCATTTTCTCCTGCCCCTCTTCTTTCTGTTTAGGGTCCGGCCAGCCTTGGAGACAGAGCGCCTCTGGCCGCCTGCTCACTGACCGCGCTGCGCTCGGGTGACCAAACCGTCTGCCTGGGACCGAGGGGGCTCCCGGGTGTGGGGCCCCATGCCGCACCCGAGCCTTGCAGCCGTCCACCCGGGGCACCCGTCTCCCCATTTCACAGGTGAGGGACCAGAGGGGATGGTGTGGACGAGGACGTCCCCTGGAGCTCCTGCGACAGCCAGCTGTGCTCTCAGTCTTTCTGCTCCTTCCTAGCCCCCTCTTGCCTTTGCCCCCCATCTGGACAGGAGGTCGTGGCACAAGGAGAGAGTCACAGTCCAGCAGAGTGCCCCTCAGAGATCTTCTGCTCCCCACTGTGCAAGGAAGGGGCTGCAGCCAGGGACGGACTCACCTGGACGCTTCCCCTGCCCCAAGGCCCGCCCTCACACCCAGGTGGGCACAGGGAGGCTCCCAGGAGGCTTCACTAGCAGAAAGCAGACTGGCCGGTGGGCAGAGGTCCTCTAGACCCCATGCGGCTCGGGCCCTGCTGCCCCCTGGCCCTGAGAGCCCCCAGGGGCAGCAGAGGGTCTGAGACGCAGGACAGCCCACGGAGCTCCTGGGGGAGTGCCGGCCGCTCCCGTATCCTTGGACTTGCTGCCTGCACTTGGGGAGGAAGAAGGCACAGAGGAGACGCTGCACTTTCGGGAGGGCACAGAAGAGCATTCAGTGTTTCCTCCTTTTGAACAGCAAAACCTTGTCCCACTGCTCCCACACCCCAGTCCCGTCTGCTGCGACCTGGAGGAAGGAAAGATTCGATCAAGTCCATGTTTTAAAAAAACCAAAACCCCGGGCGCCCTTTAAGGCCGAGCCACGGTTAGCGCGGAGGCTATATTTAGGACCCGCGGACATTCGGCAGGACCTGCGGGCAGCCCTCTCTGGGAGCGATCGCTAATCACTGCGTGGAGCTTACGGGTGCCCCTGGGCACACTTAACCCAGGGCAATGAATAGTTACTGCGCGGCTCCAGCTCGGGGCCTGTGGGCACACTTAAGCCAGCGCACGGCTGGCTGCGAGTGGGCACCCGCGCCATCAGCGGGGAGAGGCGGAGTGTTAAATGTCTATGTGCCCTGTGCCCACAGCTGCATTTAGCAAGGGCAAGGCCGGTGAAACGGCTTTAATTAAAACTTAATGCAAGTTCAAGGTGCAGCCGCGGAAGCAGCGGCTGCAGGAGTCACCGGGAATGAATCAGTCAATTGGATGAGGTTCTGGGGTGGGGAGAGGGAGCTGGGAGGGGGCTGGGACGGCGGTGGCCTGTCTTCTGTCGCTGCTTGCTGCGTCTCCGTTCTGGGAAGTGGGGACACCCCATGCTCCCCATACCGCAGTTGGGGAAGGAGGCTGGGGAGGCGAGCGTTAGCCTCAAGGCAGGGTCGATGGAGACGAAGCGGAGCCCGGGGCTGGGAGCGGGCCCAGCTTTCCTCGCCATTAGGTCCTTATCCTGTCCCTGGCCACATCGTCCCCCTGGTGGCAGCTCCCAGAATTACAGGCCCAGCGCACAGCCCCTGCTCCTTCAGGTTGGGGGCAAAAGAGCTTCAGAGACGTCCACCCACCCGTCCATGGCAGCCAAGCAGGCGGAGCTGAGACGAGCTCAGGTTTGCTGAGCCATGGTTTGGGGTCTTTCCCCCCATAGCACACTCGTTTTAAAATTCAGACCATATTCTCATTATTGTGAGAATAAAACTGCCCAGTTCTTCCTGGGGCAAGGGACCATGTCTTATTCAAACGTGCTCCCTTAGCCCCAGCACAGTGCCTAGCATATAGTAGGTGCTTAATAAAAGCTTTGTCGAATGAATGGTGCTTGCCGTTAGCAGGCTTTCTCTCCAGCCCCCTCCTTTCCTTTTCTCTCTCTCTCCTGCCTTCCCCTATCTCCTTCCTCAGTGCCGTCTCCCTCATCCTCCCAGCCAGAGGCTGCAAACCACAACCCTCGGGCCAAATCCAGCCCACAGGAGTGTTTTGTTTGAGCCAGACAGTGTTTAAAAAATTAAAGTCAACTTTTTTTTTTTAATTAGGAGTTTCCACATACAAGTATAGATTTCCAGTTTCTCTTGAAGAGTTGGAAAATCTGGCAAGATGGGGCCAGAGTCGAGTGGCGGCTACCCCTCCGGAGGGGTTGGGGTTTGGGATGCACGCTGCAGCTTGCCGCGGCCCCTCCACTCTACCAGGGTCAAAGCTCAGCTCTCCCCCTGACCAGCTGAGGACCCAGGCAGGTTTCCTAATCTCTGCCTGCTTAGTTCTCTCATCTGTAAAATGGGCTGGCAGCTGTGCAGCGGTTACAGTAGTTCCTGGCGTGAAGTGTTTTCTAAATAAATGAAGCCATGGATAAAATTCTCTGTTGCCTCCTCAGTCTGACACACTCGCTTCTGCTGTGGGCTCGGCCCTGTAGGCATTCGAGTTTGTAACACACGCCCCCTCCCACCATCCCCCCAAGCCCACAGAGGCTCCCGCAGGGCTAGAGAGGAACTTGATTTCAAGGAGCTCACAAGGAAATGAAAGAGACTTGGACTTTGGGAGAAACCTCCGTTTCCTAGTCTTCAAAATGGAAATGTTGTAGCTGATAGCCTCCAACGTCCTTTTTACAGCAAAAAGTCTCCGACGTTACCTGGGATGGAGGCTGAGCATGCAAACTAGCAACTTGTTTCCACCCAGCGAGAAAGACAAGAACAGGAAAGGGCACGGCTTTGCAGCTTTCCTGCCACCGCCCCTTGAGTGAGCCGTGTTGGAAAATCAAGAACCCCATTCAGGGGTCTTTTACTCTATCCCCCTACGTGGGGTAGACCATGCAGGTGACAGCCCAGCGGCCCTGGCACTCAACAAGTGCCCGTGAATTTCTGCAGGGTAGGGATGCCATGCCACACCTCCAGCCGACACTGCTCTGCCAGGGCCACGTCTCGTGGCTCAGGGCCACGCCACCTGCCCCGGCCTTCAGGGAGAAGCCGAGCCCTTTACCTGAATGAACGTGGGCCCGCAGTGAACTCTCTCTTGGCTCAGCCTTGACGTGACCACGGGACACTCCATTACGTAGCGATCGCTCTGCTCCAACCTTTCCACCCCTTTTTGAAATATTCCAATTTCCAACCTATAATTTCCTTTCTGGAAGTAGAGCAAAATTCATGAGTGCAAATGAAAGAGGAAAATACAGTTAATAGTCTGCAATTATAGGTCAGTGACTAGTCACAGCTACTACAATTAACATTCGCTGCCTCGAAGCCGTGTGAGTCTCATGGAAGGGCGCTGAGGCGCGAGACCGAAGTGGGCGGGGACTCGGAAGCTGGGGCCTGCTTCTGGGCTCGGGCACTTCAGCCCCCGCCAGGAAGCCCTCGGGTCTGCAGGACATCTGTGGATCTCAGGAAGGTCATGCCTGATCCAGCAGAGCAAGAGCTTGTGCCTAAACGTCACTTGACCGTTGACAGACACTTGCTCACGCCTTCTCTCCTCGGACCCTGACAACTGCCTTGTGGGGAAGGCTGTCTTATTCCCATTTTTAAATGACTGCAGGTGGAGCTCAGAGGAGGTAATCTGAGCCAAAGGCCTGGGACTGGCTGTTCCTGGGACGGGCCGCAGGGTCAGGCCAGGTTCTCTCCGGCACTCGGCTGCCTCGTGTCTCTGAGTGTAACATGGGGCTTCCAAGATGTCAAATCTGGAGTTGCACAAGGGATGCAGGGGCTCCCCTCATCCAGCCACAAAGGAAGATTGGAAGTTTAAGCTTTGCGGTGGTCCCAAGGCGAGGCATGGGGGGGTGGCAGGGGGTGTTGAAGGGGAGGGGCAATTGTAGAGAGAAGAGAGAGAGAAGGAAGAGAAGATGTCCTGTAATTTCTCCCCTGCTCTTGACCACAAGCCTACCTGGGAGAAACTCCGGGTTTGGACAAGGAAGGGAAAAAAGAAGAAATGAAGGGAAGAGAAAATGGAGGTGAGGAGAAAAAAAAAACTCAGAGGGGTTCGGGGGACAGTTTGCACCCTCTCGGGAGCCAGGAAGTGGAATTAAAACAACCAGAGTGCTCAGAAGCTGCAACCTCCAGGGCCTCACGCCACCAGCAGCCGCTTACCCCCCTGCTTTACCCCCCTGCCTCCCTCTGACGGCGTAAGCCCGCTGCTCGAGCCCCAGCTCGGAAGCCCCCTCCCCTGAGCCTTCCTCAGGGCAGGTCCAGGTTGTGTGGGGCAGGAGCTCCGTAAGAAAGAGAATGCAAAAACCCCTTGCTTTTGCACATTTTACTGAGTTCTAGTGTCCTGTGAACACATGAGGGGCCCGTGCAGGTGAGGGACCCTGAAGCTCAGGCTGCATCAGCTCCATGGTAAATCAGCCTCTGGGCAACAGCCCAGCACCATTTGTCCATTTCACTAAGCATTTACTGAGCACCTACTGTGTGCTGAGCTCTGAGGCCAACAGGGCCCCCAGAGACTCCAGAGCTGGTGTGAGCAGATATGTTATTAACCAGGGTGGCAGGTGCAAGGATAGAAGCAGGTACATTACACAGCAGCAGGGATTAACTATCAGGAAGACTGCCTGGAGGAGGCAGCGTCCAAGCTGAGTTAACACAGTGCTGGGGACTGAATCACGTACCCACAAAAGACGTGCTCAAGTCTTCACCCGCGTGCCAGTGGATGTGAACCCATTTGTGAATCGCATCTTCCAAGATCCACATTAAATGAGGCCAAACTGAATGAGGGTGGGCTTTAAGCCGTGTGAGTGGACTCCTTACAGGCAGGGCAAATTTGTACGCAGTGAGTCAGAAGAAGCCAGAAGTCAGCGGAAATCAGAGGAGAAGACACGAGAAGAGAGACAGAGAGAGGGTGCCATGTGGCGGAGGCTGGGGGGGACGCAGCGGACTCAGGAGAAAGCGAGCCCTGCCAGTGCCCGGATGCTGGACTTCAAGCCTCCAAAACCGGAAGACAGTAAATTCCTGGGGTTCACAGCACCCCACGTGGGGCATTCGTCGCAGCAGCCCTGGCTGCCATGGCCACGCCTGTGCGTAGACTGTCGCAGCCGTGCAGGGCCGCGCCGGGGCCCACCCCTCACCTCCCTCATTCAACGCCAAGCAAGGCTGGGGTTTGACCGAGGAATAGCGGTGCAATGTCTCCTTTCGCGCTACCTGTGGTCGGCAGCTCCTTTAGTGACCCAGAATGGAAACTTCCCAAGAGACAGCATAGTCTCCCGACGAAAACTGCTTCCCAAACCCACCTCCTTCTTCACGAAGCAGGCTGAGTATCGAGCTTGAAAAACGAAGTTGTCATCCGGTTCGGGGTGCAGAAAGTAGCCACATCTGGCGAGAAAAGAATCCAGGCGGCCGTGGCCCCTCCAGGTCCCTGTAACGGGAGAGGGACAGAAGTGCAGGTTGGGTGCACTGGACATACGTCCCCAGCGAGGTCAGACATCTCAGGCACCCGGAAAAAAACCCGTGGGCTGCTCGGCCTGGAAGCTCCTTGCCTGTCGTGGGTGAAAACAGTAGTCGTGGGCAGAAGCCTGGAAAGGTGGCCCAGCAGGACTGCCTTCAGAATATACCCAGAATCCAACCCCTTCTCCCCATTCTGGTCCCTGGCCTGGGTGGCCTCCTCCCTTTTCCCTTCTGTCTGCTTTCCAGCCAGCGGGGTCCCGTTCAAAACTAGATCAGATCCCATCGCTCCTCTGCTCAAACTGCCCCATTTCTCACTCCGAGTAAAAGCCACAGTCCTTGAAGGCCCCTTGAAACTCACCCCTCTCTCGCCGACCCCCTTTCCCACATCCATTCACTCTGCTCCCTCCCTCTCCTCCAGCCACACCAGCCTCCCTGCTATTTCTCAAGCATGCCAGGTACATGCCTGCCCCAGGGCCTTTGCACTGGCTGTGTCCTCTGCCTCAAGCTCTCTTCTCCTAGATACCTGCATGGCTCACTCCCTCGCCTCCTTCA
>JAQZBX010055748.1:0-18307 GCA_029593785.1 Cabassous unicinctus | reverse complement strand
AATGATAGACCCATCACCAGAATGTGAATAATACCCCCATGCCACCAGCCCAAGTGGGATTCAGAAATAGTTCGACTTCCTACGTCTGAAAGTTTCACAAGTCTACATCCTCCTTTCTGGTCTACCAGACACCTGGCACCTCTCTGCATGAGTCTCCAGGGTGCCTGCAACTTCTCTACACATCTCCATCAAATTCTGGTTCTATGGTTGGGTGTGAGGCAGATCCCTGCCTCTTCTGCAGATGAGGAGACAGGCTGAAATCAGATCTTGCAGGTCCTTAAATAAGTTATTTTACTCTTTGCTTTGCTATAAGAGTGTAATGATGCTGCAAATAGACAAGAGCTAAGAATTAAAAATGCACTATTCTAAGGTCTTTTATATGCATTCACTCAATCCTAGCAAAAAATCCCATGAGGTAGGCACCATTTTGCAGGAGGAAGAGAGGCATTATTTGATCTATACTTTAGAAAGTTTTATCTGAAAGCCCAAAAAGAAGGTTATTGTCATGGTCAAGACAAAAGGTTAATGAAGCCTTGCACTAGTCTGGAAATGGAGAAAAGGGGAGGGACACATGTGGGCAACATATTTGAGGTAAGATCATTTGGACCAATCTTCTTGGCCTTCTTTTTAATATATATTTTATTATTATTATTATTTAAAAAGATACTTAGATTAAATAAATGTTAATTAAAAATATAGAGGATTCCCATACACCCTGCTCCTTACACCTCCCACATTTTCCCACATTTTCCCGCATTAGCATCCTTCATTAGTGTGTTACATTTGTTACAATTGATGAACACATATTGGAACATTGCCACTAAGCATGGATTATAGTTTACATTGTAGTTTATACTCTCTCCTGCACAATTTTGTAGGTTATGGCAAGATTATATAATGGCCTGTATCTGTCATTGCAATGTCATTCAGGACAATTTCCAAGTCCTGAAAATGCCCCCGTATTACACCTATTTTTCCCTCTCCCTGCCCTCAGAACCTCCAGTGGCCACTGCCTCCACATCAATGATATAATTTTTTCCATTGCTAGAATCACAATGAGTCTATAGTAGAATACCAGTAAGTCTACTTTAGTCCATAATTCATTCCCCAATCCTGAGGATTCTGGGATGGTGATGCCCACTCTGCTTCTAATGAGAGGGACCTTAGGTCCCATGGGGCAGATGGATGGAACTATCTTGCTTGCAGTTGCAGATTTTCTCTGTTCCTTGGGGTAATCGTTGTCCTTCATCATTACCTTGTTAGTTGCCTTGGGTGAGTCCAATGAATTCGAGAGTAGGTGTTGCAACTCCATTGAGATTCAGGGTCCATTCTTGGCCTTTTGAGCTTAGGGAGTTGGGAGAATAACATTCATTTATATTTATAAAGTGATCCCTACCAGATAGTCTTGTTGGTATCCTCAAGTTGATGGGACTCAGGGTAAACAAAACTACTCACCCTAGGAAGGACATGATGTGCTCATTGCTTGATTGCTGAAAGGCTCAAAATGAAGTTGTTCTTAGGCTAGGAGTTTAAAATTAGCCAGAGTTGTTTTCGCTGGTCAATTACCATGGTATCTATTTTAATAATAGGATGAGAAGGAAGTACTTTGATATTTATCAAAAGTGTACAGTGTTTGATCAAGTTACATAATTTATAGTATTTATTTTTTTGAGTAGTAATTATTTTCTTCTTATTTATAGATGAGGAAATTTTGACTCAGAGAAGTAATTTGCCACAAAGATAGTAGATAATAGGATTATCTTCTTACACCAAATTCAGTGTGTTTCAGACCATCAAATAGCCCAACATTGTTTTTCCTTCTTTTCTTTTTTTTAAAATAAGATTTTGTAAAGCTCTAGCCCTCTCTCCAGCTTCTTTCAGCAATCCAGTTCTTATCTGGTGGTCTCTCTCTAACATAGAGACCAAACATCAGTGACTTTTCTGGTCTGTGACTCGCATTCACCATTGTCTATGGGTTCAGGCCTTCCTCTTGGAGAAAACAATACGAAAAACTTTGCCTTTGGTGCCCTCTTTTTCCTCTTTCATTGATCACATCCATCACTTTCCTACTGTCTTTAAATGCTCAGAAATCCACACTGGGTGAGAACCAATTCAATTCAGTTAATTTATTTGCCTTCTCCATAAATCTAATCGATCTTGTGTCCAACTTTTCAGAATCTAGAGGGATGAAGAACTAATTTGGCATAATGGGATACAATGCCCAAATATTTAAGTTTTCTTGGAAAAATGTACCCCTTTTCCAGGTATTTTTGGATAATGAATTTTGAAAGGTATGAAAGCTGACACAGTGGCAGGTCAAGTGGTCAAGGAGAGAAGGTTAGAGTAAGGGTTTTTCCACAATCCCCTGCCTATGCATCTACTGTTTTTGTTTCTGTATATATTTCATGAGAATGGACTATTCTAAGGCATTTTGCTGGATCATCTGAAATCTAAGCTGTCATTTATTTTATTATTAAAAGAGTACAGATGGGCCAGTGCCTAATCCATATGACTTAGCAAACACGAGGTGAGTCTCCTGATCTGAAGAAAGGCCTGATGTTCCATTGGCTTCCTCATTTATTTCCTCCATTATTATAGTTGATTATAACTGTGGAGGCCACAATCTAACTTTCTTTGATGTCTCTCTGAATGTCCCTAAGACTTGGTAAGGCTTGCCTGCATCGAACATGCCCTTGTATGACGGGGCTGACAAAGAATATGTCATAACAACTTTCTCTGGATGTGTACCTAGAGTGAAGGCGTTAACCAATAAGAGGAAAGCGTTGCCAACTTTTAGTTTTTATAGAATGGGTTTTCTGGAGACCAAGTTAGACACCTGCATTGTACTGCAGCCCCAAACTTCAGCAGCCGTGAATACTCTCCATTCTGTTCAGAACCCACTTGAATTTTGGTTGTCTGCTTCTGTATGGGAGCATGCTGTACTACCTAAGGCCTAAAAGTGCTCTTCCCTAGATTTACAGATGTTGTTGTTGGCTGATGCCAGGGATTTTGGCATCCTTACTAATATCGGTAAGATATTTAGTTCTTGGGACCCAAATAGATAGTTAATAGATTTTCAAACCTTGACAATTAGGAGAATGTTCTAGGGAATGATTCCAGATTTGTATGCCTACAGGGACCCAGGATGGTACTGGATTGGCACAGTGAGAGGAGGCTTGTGGCAAATTGGAGAGCATATGTTTCCTGGAACAGCAAAGCTACTACTTAGGTCGAGCTATGGAGGAGTGAGGGCTCAGCGTGGCCAGTTCTCCATATTTTTTAAAATCTGGATTTATATGTGATATATTCAGGTAGAATAAGTAGAAGGATCAATGGCATTTTAAAATAAATGGGGATATAATGTAATTGTGGTGATTTGATTTTTTAAAAGAGAACTGTAAAGCTCCCCAGCTTACTATTCTATTCACCAAAACAAATCACAGAACTCTAATATTAAGTTCTGAATTAATGTAAAATTCATAGGACCAGAAATCATTATACATGGAGATTTGTGTGATACAGTGGGGAAAGAATTTTCCAAGAACTAAATCAAATCTGGACTAGAAAGCACAGAGGAAATGATGGATAGATTTGACTTTTAAAAAACTAAAGCTAAAAAGTCTCCATGATAAAAATATACCATGAAAAATATTGTGGTATGATAGTAAATATATTTAACATATATGAGATGCAAAGTATTAATATCCTTATTACATAGCAAAGTATTTACAAATATTTAACGTGAAGACACTTTCAGAATATTGGGCAAAGGATGTAAACAATTCACAAAAATGCAAAAAAATTTAGCTTCACTGGTAATAAAAGTTGCCAATTAAAATGAGACATAATTCTTCACCTATCTGATTAGAAAAAAAATTTTAAAATTAATTAGTAGGGAGAGTGAGGTACTGGGAAATTAGAAATTATATTCAGTTCTGGTAGGGAGTAAAATTGGAAGATGTTTTGAAGGCAATTTGGCAAAATATATCAAAAGCCTTAAAATGATTATCTTTGACCCAAGAAGTTTGATTTTGGGAATATATCATAAGACATATTTTCATATACTCTTTTATTCTTTCTCCACTAGAATATAAGCTCCATATTATTCACTGTCCATTTTATTCATATGATATTACCTGTGCCTAAAAAATTGGCATGTTGTAGCAGTTTGATATAGTTATGAATTCCAAAAATAGATATTGGATTATGCTTGTAAACTGGTCTGTTCATCTGGACATGATTAAGTTATGATTAGGGCTTTGATTGGGCCATGGCAGTATGGCGTTGAGCCCCACCCCTTGGTGGGTGGGGTCTCAAAGATAAAAAGCATGGTTAAGGACAGAGTTGGAGTCTTTTAAGTTGGAGTTCTGAAGCTAAGTTTTAATGCTAGAGCCCGGGGGAACAAGCACACAGAGGAGCTTGCTCATGAGGAAGGAGAGAAGGTCCCGGGAAGATATGAGCAATTCGCCTGATAGTCTGACCTTGTGGAGGAACTAGAGGAGCTGAGCCCGGAGAGAAATGGAGCCCCTGGAAGAGAGGAACCCAAGAAGCCTGAACCCTGGCAAACATTGGCAGCTGTCTTGCTCCAACATGTGGCAACATACTTTAGTGAAGGAAGAAACTTATGCTTTATGGCCTGGTAACTGTAAGCTTCTACCCCAAATAAATACGCTTTATAAAGACCAACAGATTTCTGGTATTTTGCATCAGCATCCCTTTGGCTGACTAATACACGTGTAGTAGGTATTCAATATGTGTTTGTTGAAAAGATAATTATTACTATTCTTTAATATTTACAAAGGACTTTGGCATTCTAAAGTGTGTGTAGAGGAGATTGATTAGGATTTTGAAGGGATTTGAGATCAGCTCATGTAAGAAGCAAGAGAAAAGAAGAAATGTTGGAAGAGGGGCAAGCAGAGGATATGATAATGGACTTTAAACATTGAAGGAAAGTTATGTGGAAGAGTGGTTGGACTCATTCTGTATAACTTCTAAGTGCAGAAGTAGGATCAATGGATGAAATTTACAGAAAGGCAATTTGGGGCTCTATTTAAAGGGGTAGTTTCAAACAATTAGGGCTGTCCATATGGAATTGACTACCTTGGAAGGAAGCAATTCCCTATCATCGAAAAGTATTCAAGCATAAGTACCTATAGAGAACAGTCAAACACCAGAACAAGGATTTGACTAATGTGGCAGTTTGAGATTATTTTATGAATCCTCAAAACAGAAAGATTATGTTTGTAAACTATTCCTCTGGGTATGATATTCTTTGATTGCATTAAATTCAATTGAGGGGCCTTTGATTGGATTACATGATAGGATTCCTTTATGGCTTTTGATTGGGCCACATCAGTAAGACATAACTCAGGTTGAGTTCCCGCTCCTTTGCTGGGTCTGATACAAATGGACACCCACTCAGACACAGGATGAGGGAGCTCTGTCATTTCTGATCCTGCCATATGACAAAAAGGAGAAGGTTCAAACAGCTGGGGCCCCAGGGGAGAGGAGCCATTTGCCTGATAGCTTACAGCTGAAATTGGGAAGAGAGAGGAGCAGCTGAGTTATAGATAGGAAACCTGGAGGGAAAGGAGAGACCAGGCAGAGATCACCTGCCATCTTGCTTCAAAATGTGGTAGCTGACTTTGGTGAGAAAACACCTCTTATGGTGCCTGGAGGTGGACTTTTCTCGGCCTTGTAACTATAAGCTTTTACCCCAAATAAATCCCCATTATAAAGCCAACAGATTTCTGGTACTTTGCATTACGTACCCCTTTGGCAGACAAAGATGATTAGATAATTACATCTCCTGCTTAGAAGACTCACTCCACTCTCACCCCCAATACTGCCCTCTATACTTTGTTTCCTTTCAAGTAGGCACTCCTACTCACCCTTCAGTTTTCATACTAAATGTCACATCTCTCTGGAACCTTTCCCCTACTGTTTGCCACAATCCAGTGAAGTATTTATGCCACTCACAGTCACTTCACTTTCCCCTCATATCACTTAGAGTGCATTATAATTGTCCCTTTATCTGACTGTCTTTCATTAGGCTGCAAGCTCCATGGAGGCAGGAACTGGTTTCATCCTTCTATCTTGTTCATCATTTTGTGTCTAGTACAAGGCCAGGAACACAGAAAGGCCTTATTCATCTTATGATGTGTTTGTGCAGGTTGAAATAACTTCTTATTTAATCTCTTTGGAATCCAGAGTTCATTAAATTTGGGAGGAATGTCTACTTTTCTTCTTCTTTTCATTTGATTTCCATTTCTTCCTATTTCTTTCCACTCTGATGATGCCTTGGTCTATGCATAGCAAAGAACCTTAGGCGTTCTTTGTCAGTCACCCAGGGACCTCATATATGTTGGAACTGAGGGAGGCCTTATAATACCCTTCCTCCTTCACTGTTCCTATGGCCTCCAATTTCCCTGAACCTTTTGTTTGGGAGGTTATAGGAAGTTTAGTAAAATTCTCTAGATGTTCAGCATGTTGAAGTTTGATGCAATCCTTTCTTAGATGTTGGCCTTGAATTCTGAAAAGTACGTCTTTTGTTTTTCTAAATTAGAATTAGCTTTATTTTATTATTATTTTAAATGTAAAATATTCTTATAAAAATTTAGACAAAACAAAAATGTAAAGGAAAAAGGAAAATCATCCATAAATCTCACATGAAGGTGATCCTTATTAACATTTTAGTTTACATCTTTCTAGACATAAAATTACACATTTTATGACAAAATGCTATCATAATATAGAAACTATTTTATAACATACTTTTCCACTTGATATATCAAGAAATCATTTTCAGATCAATAAAATATGTTTATACTATCACTTTATCTTGTCTGTTTAGCATTCTAGAATATCAATACACCCATAATTTAAGTAATCTCTTCTGTAAATCATTTAGGTTTTTTTCAATTTTTCACACTTATGAGCAATGATATAAAAAACATTCTTGTTTGTATATTTAACTGCATTTATTTGCTTATTGCATTAGCATTAATTCTAAAGCAAAATCTTAGAATTAGAACTGCTGGGTCACAAGGTACCTAGAGTATTTTAGTTTTTGATACATATTGTACTCCAGAAAGCATGTGCTAATTTACACAGATCAAATTAGCATAATGTCATTTACGTGATTGACCAGTTTGTTCTGTGGGTTAAGACAATAAAGATCTCTTCAGCCTACTTGATGGGAAGCAGGAAACTTGATGTAGCCTTGAGGTAGGATTGTGAGCATATACTGTTGTCCCTGCCATGAGAAGGCAAAATGTTTCTGATGGGTATGGAAAAAATAGCAATTTATTAGGTAAAAGGTGCATGTTAAGTGCTAAGGCTGTGTTAATTTATTCTATTAAAAATTCCATATTCACAAACACACTTGTAATTGGCATCAGCTCTTGATTAAAGCTTACCATTGCACCTTAGTTGAATGGAGCCAACTGTATTGTATCTGGAAATTATGTTAAAGTCTGTGAATCCTCAATACAGATATTTGAATTAGGTTTCTGCCTCTAGTCCTCTATGAGTCAAGCTATATCCCAGTGGAATGCACAATTATGGTATTTTTAGAGAGTGTGTTCAGTTAACCATTGCCACAACTCCCTGTTGGTCAAAACATTTTTATTACCACTTATTTCTCCCTTATTGTGGTAACTGCTCCAACCTTTATGCTGGTAATTAATGCCACTACCTGTTCTACCACTCGAGCGCCAGGGACTATTCTAGTTTAGCAAATTCCACCATTATCTCCAGTCTACGAAGGACAACTTTGTAGAGCTCTTCAAGAAAACTGGTATCCTCCCCCTGTTCCTGACATATTTTTCACAATAGGAAAGAAGACTCATCTGGGTCCTCCAGAAGATGTGGTTTGGTGGTGGCTGAGCACAGAATTGAATCATATCATTGTTCCAATTTCCCCAAGACTGTTTTTAACTTTAGATGACATGGAAGACTGTATTTAATTTTAGACCACATAGCAGTTAATTAATGCCAATGCCATGTGTTTGAGCCAAGATTAGGTGAGTAAACTCATCTCAATTTGGCCTAATCATGATTTCAGTTTGTCCTCCATTTAATGAATTTAGAATCTACTCTCACAACACAAGGCCGATGTTAATGATGACACAGAATTGCACTGTTCTATAAATTTTCCAGTTGGTGAGGCAACTGTCCTAGCTTAGATCTTTGAACAGGGAAGCATGAACAGGTTCTTCATGTCATGAGAGGGGCTCCTTTTGCCAATAAAAATGGTTCAAGAGGATTTAAAAATTTGATGTTCTCTGCAAGGTTAAATCTGACACTACCTCTCCATCCAGGCGGGGCTGTAGATGGCTGCTAAAGTGCTGTTTTTCTATTTAAGATTGATTCCGGAACTCTGCGGGACCAAGGCTACAGGGGAAAGGTGCCCTTGATTTCTAGAAGAGCATGGAAGTTAGTTGCACTGTCCCAAGTAACCCTCGAGATACCTGCATGTCATTTATTAGATTCACTTTCCTACCAGGCCCTCCGCCTTAGTTACTTGCACTTGGACCTCACCTGTTGCTCTGAATTTCATTCCCCTGCCTGGGTCTCAGAATAGGTGTACCTCAGCCTGACCAGTGGGCTTACTTTCCAGATTCCATCTTTTCCTTGTCTGGCCTTTTCTGGAGCCAGTTGAGCTCCTGGATTGGCAAGGACATAGATTAAGATGGCTTGTATTTTTCTATATTTGTCATTTACTTTGTCGCTAAAGATTGGGTTGTATTTTACTGGTTTTTTGAAATTTACTTGGACTTGGTGCATGTGAATTTAAGCCGTTAAAAGGTTTAATTGGACATTCAGAAATGTAATCCATTTGGTTCTCCAGATTTATTAGCCTCTGAATCACATACAGAAGAAACTTGAAAGTTGGAGTGTTCTCTTCCAGATTTTGAGTTACTTCACTGTGGTTTCAACACAGAGAAGGTACAGTTCAGGACTTTTGCTCTAGATTCAAGCTGTTTGTAGAGAGCCCTGGATTCCTTCCAAATGTTCTGACATTTTAAAAAAGTTATGCACTTTTCTTTTAAAGCGGTGGAAATGGATTTTCATGCATATAATAACCTTGCCTCAGTCCCTCACCTACCAACCTTTGAGCCCATAGGCTTTGGTCTGAGAGCGTGGCCACAGGACAGAGCTGTAATAAGTGGTCCATGAAGGATCGTGTTGAAGAAATGAGCCTTGTTTTTACCTTGTTGTTTGGACAAGGCAGTGTTGTAAATCTGCCAAAAATGATCTCTAAAACAGACCTGTTCGCCACCCGTCTAGTCCAGTCTAGTGGCAGTTTGCCATTCAGAAGGCCGAATGTGAAAAATGGCAGTGGGGGCTGCTAACCCAACTCTTCTGGAGGGATCCAGAACAGTTGGATGGGAGCACACGGTAAGGGTGGATATTCTGCTAGGTACACTCAGGTTGCTGACTTAGGAACCAGGGACTATGTCTTCGTATAAGAGTGGCCACCAGGGAAGATTCAGGAGAGTTGCAGAGGGAAGGTGTCTCCTCCTTGGGACTCATGGTAGTCAGGAGCGTTATTCTGAGATCCAGAAGGCCTGAGATTAGGCAGGATTGCAAATTAGAGAGAATCCTTGATGTGGGAACTGGAAATCAGGTTTCCAGTGCTAACTCTTCCTTCAATTGTTATATAAGTGAGGTCTAATCACTCAGCCTTGTCTGGGAGTTTGTTTCCTTATCTATATAGTAGTGATAATTAGGCCAGCCCTATCTTCCTCAAAGAGGTTTTGAGTACCAAATGAGAACATTAATAAATGTGAAAGAACTTTGAAAAGAATATGAAGCACCAAAGAAAGACAGTATTATCTCTGCTGTTAATAAAATCTATTGTATCGCTAGCACCACAATACCTTCTATATCAAAACACCAACTCCTCACTCAGGCTTCCAAGGCTTTCTCTCAACAGGCTTTATCTACCTGATAAAGAACTACTTATTATAAATCCCATACCTATTCTCTTTACTCCAACTAGGCTATTCTCACAATTTTCCTTATTACATCACATTTCACTTGTCCCTTCCTCTCTGCTTCTTTTATGTTTTCTGTATTTTACTTCCGATTCCTCCCTCCCCCAGTAATTTGTCCTCCAGTTTTCAGTTCCTTTCACAGTCCCCAGCCTTTTTCTTAAAGCTAGGTTGCCGAAAATACTCAATCCCATCACCATCTCCTGCAGGCTAAATTCTTCCCATTTCACAACAATCCTTCCAGTCACTCAAGAAACAAAATCGGAAGTCAAACAAGGCACATTGTTCTCATTCTTCCTTTCCGGCATCCTCCATGTTTCCTCAGCCATCAGGTGGTGTCTGTCTCTTCAATCTCATTGCAACTGCTTTACATTGGGTCCAAATCTCTGATAACTTGTATTATCGTCACAGTTTACTGAGTAGATTTCCTGTTTCCAGTCTGTTTTCTGCCAGTCTATCTTCACCCTTTGTGCCAAACTGATGTTTTTAAACACATATCTGATCATGTCATTTCCCTGCTTCATTTAATGATGGCTTTCAACTTCTTTATTGCTAGATGTATGGTATTTACCATCATATATTTATTTAGGGTTACATTGAAATATATCATCCTAAAACCATCACTATATTCTTTAAGCATGTGATATAATGTAGGTTAAAGTATCTTGGGCAGAAGATACCAGTTCTAGTTTAACTCTAGTATGAATTAAATGTGTGGCCCTGGGAAAATATATTGATTTTTTTTCCTCGCTGGTTTAACTTTCCTCATTTTAATGATTAGGGATCTGGACAATCTCTAAGATACCTTCCTATTTGATGGCTAATTAGTCTTCAGATCTTTCATATATCAGATTTTACATGTGCACACACACACACAAACACACACATTTCATTTTCTAACTGCACTATAGTTTCTGAATGCAAGGGATCGTTTGTAGTCCAATCCCTTTCTCTCTGCATGTCACTGACTATACTTCTATTTACACATAAAATGAACACTTAGTAAACTCTAAGTGTCACCTTGAAGATTTAGCAAGAAAGAGTGAAGTGCCAAAGGGTTAATAAGATCCTTTTTTAAAAAACAAATTTCACATCTCTAGACTACTCCATGTGGTTTTGTGGTTAATGTATATCATGTGTACATCTCTATAACCAGACCTATCCTTTAGAAGGAGGGCCAGACTGGATGGAATCTTTTTTTTATGTTTTTTATTTTTATTTTGAAGTAGGAATTTTCTTCCATCTTGGGAAAAGCTGTATTCTAATTCAAAGAGGGGAAAAGAACTTTAAGAGAGTCTTAAATAACCCCAAAGGATTCTTTTGGGATCCAAACTATGCCAAGAAATTAGTTAAGTAAAAAAAAATGAGAAAAACTTAAGTGATTTCCCCCCCTATAATCTGTTTTGTCAATCTAAAGGAAGATATATTGCTTCCAGTGTCATTTAGAGTTTCATCAGACTATGCACTTTTTATAGGTGGTTAGAGACATTTTTCTGATCACAAAGGAAGACCAAAGGTTAGTGTCCTAGGTGAAAGTGATGGAATTCCTTGCAGTCTATTGGCATTTTCTCGAATAAAGCGATGTTTACCCAGCACAGGTGTTCGTCAGCTCTCTCCTTTTAGCTTTTGAAAATCAGTAGCATCCTTCCTTAGATGTGTAGTGGGCCCAATGTTGGGTTATAGAGATCAAAAGAGTTGCAGTTGAAGCAATTTTGAATAGCTGAATAACAAATCCTAAACTCAAAACCCAACTGACTAAAGAATAAATAGAGTTTTACTTGACTAATTCAGATAGACTTTGTGGTTGAACCTGTAACAGTCACTAACTAATCTGACTCAATCAGCTGTTTCTATTCTGTTGGTGAATTTAGCCAGCAATGGCCTTGCTTTTCTAATAAAAGTAGTCAAAAATCACAATAATCTCTGCACATTTACTATAGGATTTTCATTTGTAATTATTTACTTAAAATTTTTTTATGATTTATTCATTTACTTTATTTTTCTTTATTTATCCCCCTCTTTCCCAGATGGTTCTGTCATCTGTCTGCTCATTGTTTGCTTGCCTTCTCCAGGAGGCATCAGAAACCGAACCCGGGACCTCCCACATGAGAGGCAAGTGCCCAATGGACTGAGCCACATCTGCTCCCTGCAGGCTGTGGCATCTGCTAACTTGTAGCATCTGCTCATTATGGCAGGGGTGGTGTCTGCTCATCTTCTTTTTTAGGAGTCACCAGGATCCGAACCTGGGACCTCCCATGTGGTAGGCAGGCACCCAACATGAACCGCATCCATTTCCCATTTATTTACTTTTATATCTCTACCAGTATCATATGTCACATATTTTACACTCAAAGCAGATAAATTTTAACCCTACCCTCTCTACAACAAAATAGTTTTCAGTAATGATTATTATTTTCTTAGCACTTGGTATACTACTATGCTGAGTTCCTTGAAGTCTTACTTATCATTGCTTCTCCAGGGCTTTGCCTTTTACCTGTTTTTTCAGTAGGTGTTCACTAAATGCGTATGAGTTGAATGAATGAATTCATCTATTCATTATCTATGAAATGACTAAGATTGCTTACTAAGTGACTTTTAGCATGCTGGAGATTACACAATGCATTAGGTCGAGGCCTGCCTTTTCCTTGGTATGTCTAGACAACGCTGGCAAACTTCTTAAAAGGAGTTATAGGATTCTAATAGTGGAAAACCCATGGACTGGTCAATAGGTTCATATGTTCCAATGGCAAAGTTGATTTCTTCAACTCTTTCAAAACTATAGCTCCTGGCATTTCACATGCCCTATCCATAGGCCCAAAGTGGGTCAGATGCCTGAACTGTCATTGTTAATTTGCCCTTACTATTGAAACTCTGTGCTGAATATCAGGAGTCACACAATTGTATCTCTTACACTCTAATTGCTACTTAATTTTCATTTTTTACACTCTTTTTGCAAGCCCTGAATTACAAATTAAATAGTAATTAGGGGTTAAAATATGCAACTGTGTGATTCTTCAGGCTATTGTGCAATACCGGTTGATGTTGAACAAAGCACCATCATTTAAAGAACTTTACTGCTCTGTCAGTCTGAGGGTAACTCACTTTAAAATCACCTTTCTGCTAGGACTTTTGCTTTTCTATGGCTATGAAAGCAAGCAAGAAGGGAAGCAAACTTTTAAAAAATAACTCCTTTGAGCGTTTTACAACTTCAACCTGAAAAGCAGAAATTCAAATAAATGAATTTTGTTTCCCGAGTGATACTTTCCCACCCCCAAAGGAATAGTGTATTCATTTGTTTGATAAGTAATATTTTAAATACTACAAGCTGTGCTGTCTTATGATACAGTGAGGAAAGTCTTCAAAATGGCAGTGCTAGTGTGGTCTCTGGGATTTCCCACAACTGATGGGAAGGCCATTCTCACTCTTGATTAGTGCCCTGGCAGTTTATAACCTTGTGTTTGAGGCTTTGCCACGTGAAACTGTGGTGATCCCAGTAGAGAGACTACAATGGCTTAGAATAATATCTCTCTCTCTCTCATCTATCTATCTTCTATTTTTTCTTTTAGATTTTTTGAAGCTTACTATCTGTATTTGTCTGGCACTAGGCTCAGTATCCTTGCATGAATGATAAAATTGACTAATTCTCTCACTAATCCTTTGAGGTAGCTTTGATATCTGTTCCTTTACAGATGAGGCAACTGGATTTGACATGTAGTTAATTAGCCAGTATTTAAAATTAGACTTTCTTAATCCATGTGGAATGTTCTTTCTATAAAACCACGACAAGGATATTGGGAAGGTGGTCAATGGCCACTGAGTGACTTTTTCCTCTCTGGACTTTTTTTTTTTTTGCTTTCCTTTCTTCAAATGTAAATGTTAACCGAAGTTGACCTTTCCCCCCCACTCCCTTAGATTTGCAAAGCTGTTCTCTCACTTCCTTGCCTTTGCAACAGTTATTCTTGGAGAACACTGTTTCCTTTCTTTCTTAGCCTAATTCATGTTTACTGGTGTCTCTCTAAAAATTTTTACCTCCTCTGGGAAGCGTGCTATTTCTCTTAGCACCCAACACTCCTGGGGTAGTGTGTCCTAATGCCCTGCTGATTATACTGATTGCACAGCCACAAGCCTTGTGAAGCAGGGAGGGGTCTGCCCTAGCCCCTAGCACAGTGCCTGGAATGTAGCTGCTCAGTCCCTCGTTGCTGATTGACCATTACTGAGTCTGATTGTCATTTCTTTTCTCTGTCTTTGAAACCCCTAGGGCTTGAAAAATATCTAGCTGGTATAAGGAATGCCAGGATCTTGGTGGGAGGGGAATGTGCTTTTCTTTGTATACTTTTTGTTGTGAAAATTTATCATAAGCATGTATTATGTTAAATAAAAAAACAAAAAGTATTAGAAAGAAGAAGAGAACCTCTGGGTTTTGAAGGTCTGCATTTTTTCCAACATAGGCTTTCTCTAAACGCTTTCTATATATTGGCAAACCAAGAGCTCGCCTCAAAATAAGTGATGGATCCATATAAGGCTTTGGTGAAATGTCAGTGCAGGGGCACGTGTCTGCCACGCAGCTCACTCGTAACCCTGGCAGTGAACCACACACTTCTGCTACTGGACACAGCATAGAAAGCTAAAATTAGCAGGAAAAAAATGTGACACGCTAGCCTTATGAACATAGCCATACCCAACACATTTTCTTGAGCTATAAAAAACTTTTCCAAATGTAAAAGATACACCATAAATCACTTGGACCTTGAAGAAAACTAAGATATTTTGGCTGAAATATAATAGTTTATTCTCTTTTGATAAGAAAACAATATAAATGCACTAGATATGAATCAGCCCCAATAAATAATCCAAGAGATTTTTAAGGAGGAAAAAAATTTTCAAGGCTATGAATCCATAAGGAGAAATATACTTCTAGAGAATATATTGAACCAACAGGGAGGCAAACTCCATTAAGGGAAGATTAAATCGAAATCTCAAAATGACTTCACACTGCCCTTGTTTTGGGGGAAAATATGGAGACTACCAAGTGGAAAGGGCATGTGTAGGAGTTTGATCATAAATATATTATGTTAATAAAGGAGCACAAATTAAAATTATTTTAATTAAAAAAACTACTATTAAGTGCCCCTCTGGGAAAGGAGCCCTCCCAGGTATTGCAGGGCCTATAAAAATGTAAGACTGAGTCCTTCTCTTAAGGGGATTTACAATCTAAAACAGTGGATGTAATAATACTGGTATTAGGATGACCACAATAACCAGACTAGTTAGAATCCTCCACGACAGGTACACACAGAATTCTAGGCGAGAGGAGAGGAAGGAAATTCCCTCAGTGGAGGGTCAAGGGAAGATTAACCCTCATGGCAAGGCAGCATTTGGGATCTGTGGTAGAGTGGGATGCATTATCCACAGAAGGAAGAAACTGGAGCACAGTTCCAGAGGTGGGAAAGTATGGAAAGGCGGACAGCAGAGTCTACTCTGGATGTAGCGTTGGGTCCCATTGGGAACTGGTGAGGAATAAAGACTGGGAGTCCACCTGGAGGCATGTTTTGGAGGAACTCGCCTGCCAACTGGCAAAGGGGAGAGAGACAATGAAGTGCTGGGACTCAGAAGACCTGGGCTCAGGTTCCATTTCAATATTTTGGCATGATATTCTCCCCTCAGCGTGTTCAGGATAATAATTTTGTCTTTCCACAGCAAAGAGTTGGTGTGCGGATGAAGAAACACACGAATAAAAGGCGCTCTTCCCTTGTAGTGAAGTTTTCAGCCTGTCATGTGTTTGCCACATTTTTTTGTTGTTTTTTTAAAAATTTATTTCAAAGAAACTTTAGATTATGTAAATGTTACATAAGAAATATAGGGGATTCCCATATGCCCCACTTCCTCCCCTTCCCACATTTTCTCACATTAACAACATCATTCATTAGTGTGGTACATTTGTTACAATTGATGAACACATGTTAGAGCATTGCCACGAAGTGTGGATTATTACATTATAGTTTAGACTCTGTCCTGTGCAATTTTGTACGTTATGACAAAGACACATAATGGCCTGTATCCGTTATTGCAATGTCATGCAAGACAATTCTAATGTCCTGAAAATGCCTACATATTATACCTATTTTTCCCTCTCCCTCTCCTCAGAACCTCCAGTGGCCACTGCCTCCACATCAATGATAAAAGTTCTTCCATTGCTTGCCACATTTTGATTTCTGAAATGTTTCCATGAGTGCCTGGAGATTTATCTGGAAAAGAACACATTCTAAAGGAAGAAAGAGTTGAGGAATCAAAGGTGGTTTGTTTAGGAGTTAAGGGTACACACTGTGAACTAAGACCTGGAATTAAATCCTGACTATCTTTTCTCTGATAAGCTATGCAATTTTTCTCAGTGATTGAGATAATCTTTGATATAATGTATGCAAAATGCTTAATAGTGCCTGGCAAATATCACAAGTTCAATAAATCATGACTATTATTACTTTTTATTATTATCATTATTTTTATGCTTGGCTTAGGGGCAGGGGCCAGGGTCAGGTTGCAGGGGTATTGGTCAGTTATATTTTCTGGTAACACAACCCCAGTTATGCTTGAGAATTAAGGAGAGGTGTGACCGTAATACAGTAGGTGAAAAGCAGAAGAGCACATTCGTGAGGTGTGAGGAGCACAATATTGCAGAGCCACTGGTCACACAGGTCACATTTGTGTAAGGAAAACATGTTGCTTCGGCACCCTTTGTTATGGCATAGGTGATGCCTTGTGTTAGGCTACTCCAGAGATACAGAGCTGTCACAATGTATGATAGACATATTATAAGATTTATTTTAGGAATTAGCTCAGTCAGGGAGAGGCAAGTCTGAATTCTGCAGGGCAGTACGCAAGTTAGAAACTCTGATGAAGGTAAAGCTAAATTCCCCAGAAGAAGCTGTCTGGCTGAGGTAGAGGCAGGATGAGGGCAAGCTCCTTTGGTGATTGTAGATGCAAATAGTTCTAGGTGCAATCAACTGATAATAGATGCAAATTCATCTACAAAACACCCTCACTGTCCTTGCTTGACCAAAAACTGGGCACCATTACCAACCCAAGTTGACACATGACATCAACCTTCACACCCTGCAGCAAGTATCATCTCAGAGATTCAGAGCAGAAGGGGAAGAACATGGTAGAAGGATGTGGGTTGATGAGGGGAGAGCATGAGAGGACTTGGAGATCTCTCTCTGATGACTTTGGGAGCACTTAGGAAGAATTTGAGGAAGCTGAGTGCCTCCAGCCCTCAAGCTAGTGTATCTTCCTTAAGAGGAACATAAGAGACTAATGGATCTTCCTTAGGAAGATAGTGCTGTTCAAAAGGCCAGGAGTTTTCTCCAATACTTCAGGCCATGCTCTCTGCCCCAGAGTGTGGAAGAGACAGTTATTCTCATGAGGAAAGAAATTGTTAGAATTTTTATATCTAATCCTCTTACAACAATAGGGAAAACAAAACAAAACAAAATCCTAACATTTAAGGTCCTATTGGACACTAGCTCCCTCACCTTGATTTCATTTCCCATTTCAAAGGGTATGGATCCTAAGGAAGGCTGACCACAATAATTATTAATCACTTTTAATTGGGTTGGGATAATATTACCTTGAAGTTCAATAGATGGGTTCTTTGGTCTGTTACACTTTATGGCAATCAAAGATTTTAGAGAACTTGTCCTTTTAGCTTCTTAATAACTTATTGCTATGTCAACATTTGCTTTAATATTTAGCAGCACATGCTTTTGGTGTCCACATACTTGTATTCCAATGCACCCCTTGATCCCTTCCCCACCCTCACCATTCTTCTGAGGTAATTATAACCTGCAGGTGACTTTGAAGACATATGGCCATATGGTGCTAAAAACATATAATACATCACCGCTTGTTTGCCAGATGTTGTTCTACTCTGCTAGGCAGTGATTCAGATGCTCTGTGATGATTTTGCAAAATGAATCTTGCTAAATTGGAGAGGTTTAGTTGTCACATCCCATCTTATTATTATTGGCTGGGTATTTCAAACATACAAGAAAAACTAACAGTTTGAAATGAATCCATTAGACATACAAATAGCTGTGTTTCCTGCCTCCTTCATGCCTGCCAGCTCTGCATGTGACAGCACCCCATTTTACAGAATGGGAAATGGAGGCAGAGAACACTGGCTGCATGGGGCCACTTGGATGTAGAAGGACACCGTGGAGGCTTCATTTAAAGAACTGGGGTTTCAAGCTAGTTCCTACATTATGCAACCAGAGGCAGGCCCAGCTTACCTAGCACGATTTTTTTTTTTTTTT